>JAGDQP010021238.1:0-32025 GCA_022664845.1 Lepisma saccharinum | reverse complement strand
CTTACCTTCAATTTGAAATTTTTTCGACCATCTGGAGCAAACTTGTTCATGGGCTGTAGTTCATTTTTTTAAAAATTTAAGTCTAAAATTGGTAATCATTTGAGAAAAGAAAAAGATGTGCTTTAGTTTTTTAGTCTTCAAGTCTTAACCGTATGTATACGGTGGAGCGAACTTCATTTCGTAGAACAAAAGAATTATTAGCAAAAGCTAGCAATGTCTACAGAAAGGACAAAAATGTTCCCTTTATTCAATCAAAAGTGACTTAGCGTCACTGAGTTAAGATCATGTGAAATGTATAGAGGAGAGTGGCACCTCATGTCCTCAATACCCCTTGGGGTACTGTTTCACCCCTGGGGAACTCATTTAAGACCTTCTGTCATTCCTTTTACCTTGGCAAAGGAGTGACAAAATGTAGGACCCAATAAGTTATTGCAGATATCATGGAATTATCCAAGGCTATCAAATGGCATAATAATAAGACAATTACCAAGGAATAATCAGAGACAGCAGGCCCCCGACAAGGTATTAAAAACTTTCAGTAAACGTTATTTTGTATGCGCCAGTCTAGTAACTTTTGACTCCGACTCATCAGGATTACGCCCTTTTACATCTAGTTAAAATACACAAACATCCATTCTACTGGCGAGATTCGAACCCATGACCTCCTAGTCGCTGCCCTAACTCCTTATACAGCACGGCTACCTAGTTGGCAAACAAATTATTAGTAGTAGTGAATAACTCGTAAGCTTTCTTTTGGGGGAAGACAACACAAGACTTTGCTTCTGTGATAATTTTCAAAACAAAAAGCTTCGGGTTCCATTGCAGGGTGTCTGCAGATTTCAAAATTGTTGGGAGGACAGGATTGCTACACACGAACTTACAAGTTATGAGTTCCCTAAATAACGGTGATATAACACATCCTGCTGTAATATTAAAAATTCATAATATCAAATATACTTCAAATGTATCAGAATATTTTCTGCACATTTGGGCAAATGGTAAATGTATCATTAGAAAAGCTAAAATAATAATAATAAATAAGATTTACCTGATTGAATTCATAACCCGAAACTCAATGTAATAACTTTTTCATCAATAATGACTCAATTTAATCACTTTTTCATGACATATAGACACACTACATTACACCCACAAATCGAAAAGTCAATTTGTGAAAACCAAGTTTTCCGAAGGAAAAAAAAAAAAGACGCGCATTTTCGATTACAACTTACTACGCAAAACAATATATTGTTGACCAGTCATGTGCACAATTTTCGCATTGGGTACGGGCGAAATGAGAGATTGTTGGAATAAAACCTCATCACATTCACTTGAACAGACTTCCTTCACTTCATACAGATAAAAATGTCCAATACACATCAAAGCACAACGTATGTAACCTTCTATCAGAGAAGATAAATCGTTCCGAGTCATACAAGTAAATTTTGTACACAGTGAAAAAGTTAAGAAGATCTTCATCTAGTCCTGAATCTTTTTCGTAGTGGGAAGATGACTTCTCTGCCCAAGACACTCGTTGTAATATTTTCCCAGGTTCCAACTGTAAGTGAGATTTTATGAACCTCGCCTCAGATGTAGACTCCTTTTTGGACGGCCCTGTAAGTAGCAGATAGAAGACAGTTAAAATAGCTCTGTACACCAACAAAGAACGTAAAACAATCTATTTGTGCTCAAGGCACGTGATTTAAATGATTACGTTGATAGATACAACATTATTAACAATAGCCTAATTTTTCAATGAATATTTGTATTGGCACGACTATAGCTTTTAAAGTAACTTTAAGAACCTGTATTCCATAGAGGGGCTTGAATAACAGAATGAAACTTTCAGGGGTTTTAGAATATAAACGAAGGAACTCCTATACGAAATTTTGTTCAAGTACTACCTTTCCTTTCGACTTACAACCCCTCAAATTTTGACAAATTTGAGTTTTTATGAAATTGAAGTTTCAATATAAAGAAAAATAAATGACGCAGGAAGTTAATTCTTTCTCTGTCATTACAATAACAATAGTAGATAATAATAACAAAGTAAACGGCTTGTTATTTCTTTCCATTCAAACAGGAAAAAACCTAAAAATGAAAATTTCACCTATATTTTACAGTTGTTTAAGCCACGCTGTCCAATAATCGTTTCGAGGAGGCTATAACTTAAAGACATAGCTTGAAATATTCTCTGAAGTGTCTATATTTTAAATGTTTTTGAATTAATCAAATATCTCAACTAGTTTGTGAAATATGTATAACTTTATGATTCGCTGTATTCAACAAAATTTTGCAGAATCTCATTTTCGAACCCCGTGTATAACCTGAACTATAAGCAATAAGAAATTTTCAAAAACTGTTTTCAACTTCGCTTGTATATGGGATTCAATGTAGCAAATATAAAGGGAATCAGTCGAGCAACACTTGTCGAAATATTCTGTAGAATGACCCAGAACTCTTATATAAACATTGAAACACTCAGCCTTATGCACTTTAATGTGCTATGTTCTACACTCACATAGAATAGCATTGCTTGTTAAATGAATTATATGAACTGCATCACGCTGTTGGTGACTAGTATTAACGTGGGTATTACCAAGGTTCTAAGCAACCATGTTTAGTATTATCTCAATGCTATTTCTACCTTCCTAGAAGTCCAAACATCTCCAAGGAGGCTACTGAATGCATGAACGGTAGTTTACTATAGATATATAGTAATCTAAACTGATCTAAAATAGAGTAATCTAACCTGATCTAAACTAACCTGCCAAAAACAGGCGACCGAAATTTTATGTTTTTGACTGCTATCGGCAGATTTATCACAGTATAATGTAGCTAGCTACTTGACTTTTATTATATAATGTCCGGATGAGTACAGTACATAATGTGATGCAAAATCAAGGCTTTATGTCATTGAACTCACATTGCCTCTCTGATTTGAATCATATTCTCCATTGAACGCATTCGAAATAATGAAACATTAGAACATTCAACGGGATAAAGAGATGTTTAGGTCAGCGAGCTATAGTGTCATATTTCGCTGTACGTATACTTTACACTATTCATTCTCTTACAAATCATTTACGCAGTCATTTCTATTAACATCTAGTGGCAGCCAGCAATCCAAAAAGTGTTATTACTCCGTTAAACAGGCACTCGAGTTGATCAACAGAAATTAAGATGGTGGGATGGGGAGGAATACTGATGGTGCCACTTCTCGTTACGAATGACACGTATTTTGCTGCAAATGTCCCGGACACAATGTCGGAGAATTATAGACGAGTTAGTTAAAGTATTTTTTTTAATTATTATACGCAATGTACGTGATCTTAACACTTACGCCATTCCACACCGTGTATCAAAAGTAGCAAATATAGAGAACTAAGCAAAGGTCATGTGAGTCAAAGGAGTTTAAGAGTGTGGATAACTGGTCCATTCATGTATAATGTCGCCGATGGTATAAATATAATCCCTTCACGTATAAATTAAGCTACTTTTTTTCTACAATTCTAACGTAAACAAGGGAAACAAACCTAACTTTACTAATCTGAAATTAGTAATGCGTAGGGTGGGCCAATTCTATACACCGTTTACCGAGGCAACATAGGGTAACATGGTCTCTTGCACATGAAATCCTGTTTTTGGTATTTTACACGCATTTTAGTATATTTAATTTGGCTATAGGAATGCAAAGCATGCCATATGCAGTAGGTGTTTTCATGCAGTAGTCTATGGCAGAAGTATCTCAACTGCACTAATATCAGGTGATGTTTGAGTGTCCCCCCCCTCTTCGGAACTGTAGTCGAAAAGATAATAGCATAGATTAAATAAAATTCAGTAACTTGGTATAAGATAATAGTAAAGAACTACACTAAATACTGCTCAAAGCTTCTGAAATGAATATCTGGAACGTAGGATGGAAGTGGGCCCCACAAAATGCTTTATTATTAAGATCTATTTACATTCAAGTGAATCATATAAGCTTAGTAATTAACGAAGAAGATTCACACTTACCTTCAAACGTCTGCGTGTATTACTGGACTCTTTAAATTGCACGATCTCTTCTCTCTTCTTTTTATCATAATATATATCTGAACGCTACAACACTTTCTCCAGTTCGCCGTTTTCAAATTTCAACAGACGACAAACGACACGAGAATTTTCTACTCGGTTCAACTAACCGCCATCTGGGTTAAATAATAACTAACTCTTACAAGGTTAAATGTACCTACACATTAAACGGTTCACATAACCGAGTAGTGGGTTAGTCACATTGTTTGAATTAACCGTGTTGGTTGTTTATTTCTTCCTTTACCCAACTTGTAGGTAAATTACTACCCACGTGTTGGTTGTTTTTAACCAAATTTCCGTTAACCTTTTTCAGTGGGTTACCATTTACCTACAGTATCCGGTACTTTCATCTCTGAAATGTGTTGTGATAAACAACTAGTCGGTTACCTACAACCCTTTTCGTCATTAACCTAGCAAAATTTTGACTAGGTTAGAATTCATTTTTTTCCGTGTAATCTAATACTAAGTTCACAGGATATTAAATTAATCTTTCCATTGTATATTTTTATAAATTACTTTTTAATTTAATTTTCCAGGTTAAATAATTATTTAAGTGAAATAAATTTGTGATACAATTTATATTTGGTTAAATTTAATACATATTTATACGATGTTTAAACAAAAATCGCTTTGTTCCAATACTTTTGTCCGCAACTGTAAACCTGACGGACATTATACAGTCATACAGATTTAGAGGTTTATTTACAAGATTAACGCAAATAAAATAGAACTCAAAAATGTTTGATACACAAAGTACTATCAACAAAGGATTATTTTTAAAATTTACTTTAGTTTCAATACGTTGTCTTCTATTCCATTAGGTCAGTATGAGTCTACAAGGCATTGGAGGCGGAGCTATCTTAGGAGTGTTTACATTAGGTCTTCTCTTCCCATGGGCTAATACAAAGGTAAATCCAATCAAATCATATTTAGGTTTTTAAGTGACTGTTCAGCAACAGTTTATAAAAATCTATTTTCAAAACATTACTATCACTTGTCAGTAATGGAATGAAACTATCTTATTTGCATAACCCTTTATTGTGCTCTACTTTCAATATTGTCATCTTTGTTAATTCAGTCACAATAATTTAGAAGGGAAAAGACGAAACTCTGTACTTCAAGTTTGCAGTTCAGTATTTGTCTGGAAATGATCCAGAATCAGACTAGATTGCTTTGTGTTGAATAAATGAACTTCCTTCAGAATTGACAACCTTGATTTACGTCTCATAGTGCAAATTTACCATATTCGATAATATATTTCTAGTTCAATAATTATGATCTGCTCAATATTAATATTTTAATACGAATATCTCAAATTATAATTTCATTTCTCATAACGTATTGCTATCATTAAACTTACACAACTATGCTACTTGTTCCTGCCATACTAATTACTGTAATGGTTAGAATAACTGGACTCCTCCAAGGAGCCTACCCAGGTGACGGTTTAGGAGTGCCAACAAAAAAATGGCGGGTTTGGGAAATATCCATGGATATTAAATGCAGTATTGCCACCTTGCAGAAGGATTTGCAAGGTTAAGGGAACATAACCCCGAAAAAAATCATGGTGAAGAGAAACGGCTTTAACATTACCACTATGAGGCCGAAAATAAATCACATCGGCAAGGCTCAGGGATGGACAGATAAAGGAATCTTGGTGGATATTTGCCTTTACTGTGATGTGGAAAGCAACGAGAAGCCATCTGCTATCACATTATCTTCCAGACACAATATATAGCACAATTATTTATTTAAGTACAAAATATTCAGAAGGCAAACTATCTCCCAATTCAGATATTCAGGAGAGGGATACCTTGAGAGAAGGTATTTCGCAAAGAATAGAAGAAACTAAAAACAAAGGAGAGAAGACAAAATTAATAATCGGGACATGGAAAGCCAGATCGCTGTTGGAAACACAAAAGGGAGAGAACCTGAAAGAAGAAATCAAGATTAACGATATTGATCTCGTAGGACTTTGTGAAGTAAGATGTCAATGTTGAAATGTGAGATGAAGAATATGATATGTTTTATCCAAGACCGAAAAGAGTAAGCAGAAGTGAACTAGTTGTAGCCCTTGGAAAGCGTCTAAAAAGAAATCAGAAGGGTTGTTGGAGTATGTTGTAAATAATGAACTTGAAACTGTTCATGAACAGTCCTTGAAATTACTTAAATTAATATTGCAATTCCAGTTACTTCAGATCATTGCATCGACAGATCCATGAACACATTGAAAAGAATCAAAACATTTACAAAATTCAATGGCAAATAAAAGAATTTGTCAGTTCGCAACTTTGTCCAAAGATATTGTCTTTACGTGCAGTGCCGGCCGTCACTTCAAGGAGAGAATGACGAATAATTTTGCTGAGATGAAGACCGACTTTTGGATTTTATGCACCAGAAGTAACATTAGCTACTTTGTGCACCAGTAGTAACAAGTTGCATTCTCCTTCAAACGTTGTTAATGTTTACTGATTTCGTTTCTTTAATATTTTCATCTAGAGCGTAGTATTGCAGCAACACGGGAAAAGTTTGTTTTACTTTCCTTTTTTCGTTCCATGTTATGTCTACACATTTCAAACTTTCCAGAGAGAAGTGTTGCCAACTGAAGAAAGATATTATCTTGGTGTTGATTATTTAAAACATTTATTTAGAGACATTTAATACTTGCTAACTTTCCGGAAGCATAGGATTATTTTCGACACTCTTAGAAACGCCTCTGGATTTTGTTTTCACTGTGCTGAGATCAGCAAGAATCAAGTATTTCCTAAAGTGCTAACGACAAACACAATTTCAAACAAAAGTTTTTATTCAGCCTTGTTTACTTTTTGTTTTGTTAATTAAAAGAAGTAGTTTCTTTTACGTTATTCTTTATTATAGCAATCGATACATCTCCTGAATATTCTATGTTGTTATGTACCTAACGTACATTTAATTAAAGTAGGATTGATGTTTAGTCGTTTAATATTTTGAAGAAGTATACATAAAGTTGTGAAATGTTATATGGTCGTGAGGTAATACATGAATTGAAATTATAAGTTCTCAAATTATAAATTGAAATTATTCTTGTTTATTTCCAAAGTCTATTTTCTCTGTAAGAATTGAAATAGGTTGGTTTATGCATAGGCACTTTCCAATTTTATATTTTAGAACCAACGCTACGACAGGGGATAAATTGTGATATAGATTTTCTGCTGGACAACTGTATGGGATTGAGTTTAAATAATCCCCATCAGCACACTGTTTACAGATTTTTATCAAATGTGTTAATTTTGTTTTAAAAATTATCATTCTTTTTTTCTTTCTAGGGAGCTATGGCCGGTGGTTTAGCAAGCCTTATATTCATGTCGTGGGTGATAATTGGCAGCCAATCAGCGATTGCTTCGAAGAAAATTGTCTTTCCCAAAATGCCAGTGTCTGTTGAAGGATGTACTTACGATTTTCTGAAAGAAAATTCTACAATGACAAATTTACAATCTCCCTTACCCAGGTAAACTAATGTATTTATTGAGAGGCAATACGCGTATATAACACACGAATACTGACAAAATATTTTGAACGCGTGCTTTTAAATTCTAGCGATGTTCTCTTGAATAGTGTCCACAAGTTGAAAATGTATTGAGGTAAGTTTTCACCGACCAGATAATTACATTTTAAAATTACACATACATTTTACAGGGAACGTTTACAATAGATATTTTTCTAATTAACATACGAAATCGGACATATAGTGTGTTGAAGTTTCTTTAGGTTTATTCCCGTATTTTTACTGTCACTGAGATCATATAGAAACCTACCCTCAAGTTTTGCTATTAGAATCTATGTTGTATAGAAAGGTAATATACAAAAATTAGCTGCCAATATTTTAACTGCAAGGTACCGAGATAGGGGTTGGAATATTGGTCGAAGTTTACAAAAAGTGTACAGGATCCCTAAATATGTCCTTGGCCAGGAGTACTGCAGTGTGGGAGGTGACGCTACAAGTCGGCAGTGATGCATTCCAGGACGAAACTGAAGTGGAAGTTGCTTCTGTTGATTCAAGTATATAAAAATATACCTTTTGTACAGTTCAGCCAATATTACACCTCTCGGGACGACTAATATCTTGGTACCTTCCAGTTAATATGGCAGATAACCGACCAATATTTTATCTTTCAATAGGACGTACACTGTTCGAGCACAATTTCCGGGTATGTTTTGATATCATCTCATTGACGGTTTCCTTTAAGAACCAACGTTCATAGAACTAACGATAAGCTTGCATTGCACGTCACGTCAGTGACTTTTGCAAGCATATTAGAATTAGATGATATAACTAATTAATTGTATAGCTTATGAACTGGCAAGTTCATCGCCGCAGTAACAAATGTTCGCCACTGGATTCTATCGTGGGTAACATCAAGCCAGTTTTCATCACGAACACCTACATCTCGAAGATCTCTTCTAATATTGTCCTCCCAACGACGTCTCGGTCTTCCCAATGGTCTTCTTCCATCCGGCCTTCCAACCAGGATAGAATATAATCTTCGTTTTTCCCCATCCGAGCTACATGGCCTGCCCACCTTAGTCGTCGCGATTTCACTTTTCTTACAGTATTGGGTGAATCGTACAGTCCGTGGAGTTCTTCATTACGCAGTCTCCTCCATTCTCCAGTCATCGCGTCGCGTTTCGGCCCGTATATCTTTCTCAAAGCCTTATTTTCAAACAAGCGTAATTTATGTTTATCTGCTAGGGTCGTACTCCTACTTTCGGAACCGTAAAATATTACCGGCAGAATAACCGTTCTGTATAATTTCAATTTCAATTTCTTTTATATTAATCGCGATGTTAGAAAGTTTTGTCCTGATTAGAAACATGCGTTGCTCGATACTAAGCGATATTTTATTTCTTCCGTGACTTCATTTTTGCTTGTTACGTATGCTCCCAATCTGTGAACTTTGTCCATTGTCTCATCCCTAATTCTTATGTTTTTATTTCCGTTATTCCCTGTGGTTTGGCTTGTTATCATGTATTGAACTAGAGGATATGCCTAAATAAAGCAACTGAATTCGAAAGCGACGACATTAGGCTGTGTGCACAGCCAGAATTTAGGAGATTTTTTTTACACATAATTAAAATTTAGGTCCGATATTCTATGCTGTTAGAGAAGCAGATCACTAAAGTCTTTTCTACGCTTTTAAATTCTGACTGTTCCTATCAGAATGGTACGTTCGGATACAGACCCTCTTCTTCTAACATCCTTGGATAAATCAATGACGCCACATCTGATGCAACCTTTAGTTAGCTCTATAAACTTTGTTAAGGAGTACCGGTACATTGAACCGTTGTGCGCCTGGGAAGCGCTTTCGATTATCAATTGCAGTATTAACGGGTCAAGTACCCTTTATTTTGTTTCTAGTTCAATTTACAGATTATTTTATCGAAAAATGTATCCTGTTTTCTTTACCAGATATGACAATTCTGAATTACTAATTTAATTATGAAAATCTTCGAACTGACAACATTGTACCTCCATTTGGATCGTTTGTCTCTTCGGAAGAAACTTAAATGTAGCATCGTGTTCACAGTGTTGAAAGTTTTCATTCCCCAGGACTTCGGACAATATGCATGCATAGAATCAACATCCTAGGTGTCTGTATGTGTGTATCCGAACATTTTCTCGCGAAACACACCCGCAACTCCAACATAAGTGGTATCATAATGATAGATTATTACGTGAGGCTTTCACATAAATTTGTAGATTATTCATCAGTGGAATCATGGAGACTCCAGGAGCAAATAACTAGTAACAAAGCGAGACAATAACCATTCCCAGTGTCTGTGGTTATTTTCTTGAAAATCTCCCCTTCATACACTGGTTTCAATGTGTATGAACTAACTATTTAGGCTGTCTTTATAAAAAGTGTAAATATGGGTTCACTTCTGGTTGAACCTTTCCAATGTGATCATCAAGTCGATTGGTTGAGGAACGAGCCTCGCTCAAATTATCCGCCGTATCTTTCCGACAATTAGGGAATCGACGATACCAAGTAAAAACAGGAGCATTACACAAGTTTTCATTGCCGTAGGTAGTTTTCAGCATTTCAGAATGCCAGATGGCAGAATTGGCCTGCTTGCAGTGTTGCCAGTCTAAAAACTTACTAGACATACTGTATATATATTGTATCATAAATCTAAAGCTTGTGATATGACGGTGATACATAAATTTGTACGGTCTCGATCAGGAGAATGATTTAGCTTAAAGGAACGAAAAAAGAAAAGAATGTGACCTTGATCATCTATACCATCAACATTAACAAAGAGGATCGATTAAAACTGAATTTATGACTACTCATTTATGATGGTTAACCTAAGATGCTTTCTTTCTTATTTTCCTTTCTTTAATTTCAGTGAACCCGTTCTTGGACTGTACAGGGTATCCTACATGTACTACACGTTCATGGGCGTGTTTACGGTACTGATTGTAGGTCTGGCTGTCAGCTTCTTGACCGGAGCACACGATCCAAAGGACATTGATCCGAAACTGATATCTCCAGTTGTGAAGAGATTCTTCAAAGATTATTCTAAACAAGATGCTGCGGAAGTAACCCTTCTACAACCAGTTAAGGTAAGAGATACCGCAAACAGAAACTACGTCTCGTTTCTGATTACAGCAAACTTTTATTTGATATTTTTAAAACATAATTACACCAATAGCATATATATACTGTCTTGTTTAAATAAGGGGCCTTATAGTTAATATTTCGTATTACTCCGATAATGGAGACGTAAAAACCTTTTCAAATTTTAATATTTTCTTTGTTAACACAAGGGTTTTGGAGCGTAGTTTAAACTAAATTCACGTCCTTTGCACATCGTCTTGAATTGAAGCGTAATTGCAAATTACAATTACCTCGCCTTGACCAGAAAATATTAGAGTTATAACTCTGTCTCCGGGCAGAACACCCATCATGAACATCACATCGTTTAGCTACTTCGTGTTATAAAACAACACCGACAAAACTACCTCACGAAATTATGACATGAAAATAAGAAAAGGTAAAGACCATCGAGGGTTTTAAATGTTTTGTTTCGGCGCTATAGGCTTCGGAAACTGAACTTAGAGTTTGGTATTTCCAATACCGTTTAAAGTAGAACTGAGGTGGTATGGTAACCTCAAAGACTTTAAACCTGCTCTATACAAAAATATATATTCCAAGATGGTGCAATGGATGTACAAGGGATTACCCAAATGATAGTATGGAGAAATACGTTTCGACTAGTAATGCACATGCCAATGGCAAAACGAGCTTTAACTGGGAAAGCACATGCCATTTTTAAGACACTTAAAATACAGTGATTATTGTTTGTGATAATGGCTAGTAGTTGATTTAGATATTAGCTAACAACTCGGTAGATAGTATTATGTTAGACGCTTGTTACAAAAATGAATATTAGGTACTGTTTCATTTAGAAGAGGGTGTATCAAAGTTCGGGAACACTTTCAAAAAAATATTGTAGTCAAACAAGTAGCTTTACAAAGTAACAAAGTACATTATTTCAAAGAGTAAAGATGTAAGTTTTTTCTCATTGCAGGTATTACGCAATGCGTTATTTCTCACTTGGTTTCATACTGTATATCGTCGCTAAGTGGTGTCATAATTAAGATGGCACTTTCTAGAGCTGGAAAGTCTTTCTTCGTGCTAGCATTTGACCAAACGAAGAATGCAACGGATGTGTAACGAAAATTTCTGATGATTTGTCCATAGGGTTATGTAAAAGACTTTGAACTCCTCTTCCACTCGATGTTGTGGAACTCAAAAGGAGAATTGGACAAGTAGCAGTCACAATCTCGGAAGATCTGTTAGGGCGTGTGTGGCAAGATTTCGATTATCGCGTCGACATTTGTCGGGTCACATATGGTTCCCAAATAGTGTTTGTAAAGTGAGTGTTGTTAAAAACAACTTACATCTTTACTCTTTGAAATTATGTACTTTGTTACTTTGTAAAGCTACTAGTTTGGGTAGAATTTTTTTTAAGTGTTCCCGAATTTTGATACATCCTGTATTGTGCCCTATAGCCATCTAAAATTGTGTTATTTTTTTTATTCGGTGAGTAGATGTATTTGAGTTTTATGATAACGTTAGTACGATGCTGGGACTTTAGACCAAGATCGAAACCTACGTAACATATTTGGCCTAAATTACAGCCAACAAAGGAAATTAGGAATTCCCATAATTCTGTTGAGTAAAAGTGGGTCGAAATAAACATGAATGGGACAACTTCCAACAAGTAAAAATAATTCGTTTGCGACAAGATGATATCTCAAACAGATTTGTTTGCGTAACTTTTTTAATAGGCTTAAATATGTGGTCGCATACCAAACAGGAGTAAATTACATATGTTTCAACAAACGTTTGCTGTAAAAAGGCTGTCATTTCGTGGTTAGATGACAGTAATTCCAGAGAATATCTCGGAATCCGTTGCGCATCTATTGCACAATTTTGGAATATGCATTAGAAAGATTAAATTGGAATTCTTTGAGGGTACCATGCCGAATATGGATTTAGACCGTGTATTGATTTTCGTCTGCGTCGAAATTAATGGATTTTTGAATAAGCGCACATGATTTTGAACCCTGTCGTTACGTGGCTGTGTAGTACTGGAAAGAGCCAGAGACTGAAAGTAGACACCAGAACCACCTAACGGCATGGTTCAGAATCACATGCTCCTTGGTGCAGATTAAAAATTAGTCTATGATTCTGTTGTTAATGGTATTGGTATATCAACTTCTAGAGTTCATTTTCGCACATTTTCAGCAGCCTATAGCGCCAAAACTGAAGCATTTGTGCACCAATAATCTACGCTCTTTTCTTTATACTCATTAATGTTCATCATACTCATTAATATTCATTATACTCTCATACTCATTAATGTTCATCTCTTTTTTAAAAAAGAAAATCAACGAACCTACCAAACGTTGGTAATTGTCATTTGTATTTTCTGTGACTATATAAATTTATCGACCGCAATTGGATTTCAGTATAAAAAGGCACTCTTCTGTGTAACCGGGGCTCATTCAAACTCAATTAGTTAGAAGAGAGTACGCAGTTAGGATTAGTCTGTAAGGTGGAGTCTTGATAAGACAATACCTGGCACGCGCTACAAATTCTGCTTTGCTCTAATTTACAAGACAGATCTATTCTTCCTTTATCGATATAGCTATTCCCATCAAACAACAAGTTTACGTACCTCACCACTTCAAATCAGGCATATACGTGGATTAATAGTGATTAAGATTCTAATATAAGTGAGCCGTGTTGACTCAGTGTTAGAACCCTCTTCTCTTCTGCTTGGGGTCCCTGGTTCGATCACCGCTCTTGTCATGTAGGCTTTGTGGTGGACAAACACTAGTACTTTCTTCATTACAGACACCCACTTTCTTCATTCCACCAACTCTCCCATAATCATCCATTCGGCCTAAGCCAAAGTTGCCTAAAGACCTTAAATACAATTCAAATTCAATTCTAAAACAAGTGATTCCATCTAGTTTTCTTTGTTATTTTTATTGATTACTTGATCAGTCATAATAGGCTAAATTCTGCAAGATATGATACACGCTGGGTGCACTGATATAAGTTGAAATTGTAACGTCTCTCACATTCCTTTTTAATGCTCGCTTGTTACAAGTTGTATTTTGTCATTAAATGCCGCCCCTAAATTGTATTATATAATCTCAATCTTTTAGGATATCACCCTGTGCTTACTGTTAAACGATACCGCTGAACGATAAATTCTAAATTATCTATGTAATAATATATGTAAGTATAAAAAAGAGTATCTAAATTGTTTCAAAAACGACTTCGGTTTGTGACGTCACTACCCGAGGACTTCCGAGCGACCGAACCAATCGTTGCATGTAGCTGGGAGTTCAGATCCCCTCAGACTACGGCCTGAAACACATCAAGCTCTCTTGCTTGGTGTTTTTCTTCGTACAGCAGTCCGCCAATAAATCTATTATCATTCAAGATCTCTTATGCTTTATTGGTCTTTACCAGAAGTACTCTTTGTACTTAATTCTTCTCACCTATTACCTTCATTGGTGTCAGCTAGTTTAAGAAATAAGGCAGGCAGTACTACTCTTGGCTCCAACCAAGCTCTCACAATTAAACATTTACACAGGCCATTTGCCGGACTTAACTTATTGGCGCCTAGCATAAAGGCTCCAAAATCGAATGGATTTTCATACGTAATATTCAAAGAATAATAGTCGCATAATGGAAAGTGACGAAGATAAGGATGTAAGTCCAGAAAGGCTATCTAACCCAGGGGAGTCTAGTGAAGGCAATCCTCATAGAAGCAGTAGTAGATTTAGAAAGAGAAATGAAACTAAAATGACCGGAACAAAGGAACAAGAAAAGGAAGAAACAGCACAGGAAAAGGAAGAAACAATTAACCCCTCTATCTTTCAACAAATATTGGGAGGAATCAGTGGCCTGAATGAGAAATTCAGTGAGCAGAAGCAAAATTTCAACACCACGAACCAAGATTTCAGTAGTTTAAGACAAGAATTCAGTGAGCAAAGCCAATAATTCAGCCGCTTGGATGGGAATATTACCAACTTAAAGACAGATCTAGATCAGAAATTCTTGAATCAGAGACAGGAATACAGTGAACTCAAGATCGATATTGAACAAAAAGATTAATGGATACCGTCAATAATCCCAGGCAGACTTCAGCAATTTGAAGGATCGAACATATGTCATGGAAGGAAAAGAAGCTGCACAATGCACATGTTGAAAGAATTAATGAACGAATTTCAACTGCACTTACGCAGAAATAACCGAAGAAAAGCTGATCACTATTGAAATCAATATTAAAGAATCAACTGGAAAAATAACTATAATAGAAAGTAATATAAGGAACATTAGGACGTCAATACAAGACGAGAGTCAACAAATAGTATAGAAAATAGAAAAGGTGAAGAAGAGATTCTCAGAAACAAGGAAATAGGTAGGCACGAAAACGTGGTCAAGCGGAAATCTCTCCTAAAACATTTACCACTTTGATGACGAGGAAAGTATTACAGAAGTATGTAAAAAGTAAACTACTGAAATTCGTAAAATAAGTAATTCAAAATTTTGGGTGAAAGATGTCAACTCGTGAATTTCGGATCGAAGCTTATAATAGTGTACCAAGATGGAAAGGGAATGTTCAAGTTTCTAGCCAAACAAAATATTTCGAAGAACTCATGTACTACCTTAAAACCATTGAGGGCCTAGAGGAGGACTACGAATATATCCTTAGTAGAGCCATGAGAGGAAGCGCCGAAGGTTTTTTCCATTTAGTAATGGGACTGATTAATTATTATCAGAACTTTCGCTACAAGTGTATTCAAAAATATGCGCACGGGAGAAGCATAGAAAGAAGAAAGTAAATAATCTGTCAGGATAGGTCTGACTGGAGCAATGTAAAAAGTCTAAAACAAGAAATAGCGAATTTCATAACGAAACTTACTAGAGTCAATCCCGATATTATTTATGAGGAGCTATTCCAAGAAGCAGTGACTATTCTCTCATATGATCTAGAAAGACTTCTAACTTGTACTAACCTCTAACATACAGAAGGTCTACTAGAATTTCTAGAAAAACATGTGTGAGTCTTCTTTGAACAAGCGGAAAGTCCTCACAATAATCCCCTGCGCGTAGTAAAGAATCTGTCAGACCGGTGCTTGATTTAGGAAAGTTAAATAATTACGTATTTACCCCGCAAAACCAGGTAGAGAGTATCGAAAGTGCATTTCATAGTTATACCGGAGCAGTTTAATTCAGTCACCAGCATACTTCCAAAGTAATTTATCAGACAAAACAAAATAATATACTGCCTTCAGATTCGGAAACCAATATCTTTAATTTGTTCGACTATCAAATGCCGTTGCTGCTTTCATCTCTATGCTGAGTAAACTGTTTGGTCTAGAAACTTCACAATGGTTTAGATGACATGTGTTGTTTTACAAAAACTTTCAAAGAACATCTAGAAAAACTAGAAATTTTACTGAAAACCTTATTAAAACTGAAATTATGCTTAAGCTAAGTAAATGCAATGTCGCGACTAATGAAATTAATTTTTTAGCCATATTGTTTCAGCCAAAGTATTAGGATGATCAAAGACCAGGAAGATGCAATAACAAATTACCCCAAAAGAGGTATTCGGAAACGGCTTGGTCTCTGTAATTGGAGAAAGAAATTCATTCCAAATTCTAGTAACCTAATCGAACCCTTCACGAAACTGCTGAAAAAGGGAAGTAAAATAACACGGGACAAAGAAACGGAAGAAGAATTCAACTGAATAAAGAAAATACATACCTTTCTTCGACCTTCGTCACAGCTAGTACTCGAAAACCTTTTAACATTGTTACTGATTCCTCTACTGTTGGATTAGCAGGATACCTAGTACAGGGATCCTCTGAGGACCCTCTCCCTTACATTATTAAATATGTAAGCAGGACCCTCAAGAGGAATGAGAGGGTATATAGTATCACGGAACTCGAATGTCTGGCAGTACTTTACACAATACAAAAATTTCACGAATACTTAATCGGAAGACATTTCTTCATCTATTCAAACTATCAGTGCCTCAATGCCCTCTACTACAGGCATTTCTTGCGATCTGATCAACTAAATACAAATAACTTTCTGGAATCCAGTTCAATAGTATGATTCTGTAGTCTCATGACTACAGTTTCGGATTAGAGTGCCATCGGGCCTCCGATCGATTACCGTCCAGGTTAGCTCTTTTCTTTTTTCAAAGAAGTGCATTATGTTTTACTTTCTTGACCTGCTAAGGCAATTGCAACCATAATTCTTGTGAATTAGTCTAACTGATTCAACCTTATATAAGACAATTTGGTTTGACTCTCTAAGCTTGCATAAGTTGACACACTAGCCAAATTAATCTTTATTCACTTTTGAGTCAGGCCAGAATTGTTATGTGGGATATAGAACGTTAACATCACGTTGCGGGACTAACGTTATATCCACCGTTTTTCAACGCGAAGAGTGCTACTGGTATTTTCTTTACCTGCTGTCGAAAAAGTGGGTCAGAATAATATCCCTCAATGATGTGAAGGAATTATTCTATAGTTGAAGGTTTCATTCATAAATGTAAGTTAAATATAATTAATTTAAATTTATTTAATGTAAATTTAACATACTTAATGTAAATATTTTTCTACATTCTTTCCAGGGAGATCAAGTAGTTCTCAAACCAAGTGAATCGGAAGAGAATAAGGAAAACAATTTAACGTCTGTGCCAGGGTAGATTTATTCGAGAGAGTGAAAATCGTAAAACCAGGAACATACAAAGTACATGACAAATTGGCTATTACAATAGTGTCTATTCGCTAGTGAAGTGTATTGAGCAGTGACGTAAGATTCAAAGATTGAGAAGAAATATTGGAACTACATGGTGTGCACAAGTTACTTTTACAACTTTGATCCTGAAAATGTAAATATTTATAGAAATATTGATAATCTTACACTCGGGAAAGTGTTCCTGAACGCCTGTAGATGCCATTGGAAATGTGGTATGTCCTATCATCTACACTGGAAAAATACACTTATTGTACACTTATTTTTTACGCATCTTCAATTGAATTTTGAAATGCGTGGTCTTTAGGCAATCTGGGCTCAGAGCGGGATAAGATAGAGGATGCAGAAAGAAGCGACCAGATCTTACTCAAGGTACCATCCCGGAATTTGTCTGATGAAACTGGAGGAAAACCCTAGCAAACCTCAATCAGTATGGCCGATCCCGGAATTTGAAACCACATGCATACTCATCGTCGATCCGAAGTCAGGAATTAATCATGTCTGACTGAAGAGGAGTTGTGAACCCTTGTCCTTGGGGTCTCGGTTGGTTAAGGACAGAGCGGCCTTAGCTTAGCTTATACAGCGTTGCATTCTCATTCGGCAGGGTCTGAGGTCGAAAGCAACGACCGACCATCCTGATTTAGGTTCTCTCGGATTTTTCTTATCAAATGCCGGGATTGTACCTTGAAAATAGGACGTGATAATTCTCTATCCGCAGCCTTTTCCTACCATAATCCGTCTAAGCCATAGGTGCCTGAAGAGCCCAAATAAATAGATTCAAACTATAGAAACACTGACAACATTTTTCTGCGCCACTGATAAGAACTTTTTCTGCCTATTTTTATCTGCATTGCAGGTGACTTTCTTTCTTTCCTCTATTTAAGGTCTTTGTGAGTCCGTTGTAGAGCCATTTCTCACCCACGAAGATTATTCGTCATCTTATCCTGCGATTTCTGTTTCTGAGAAATGATCGAAATCGTGTACATAGTGGACAAAATATCTACATCATTAAAGTTACTTGATTTATAAGTTTTCTATCTAAGCATGTTTATTCTGACTCTTAGAAAACACACTATCCAGATACTCCCGCAATGTACGTAAGTTGTATTGAAATTTGGTCAAAACATTTTAAGGAATTGACAAAAGTATTTTGATCAAATTTTAGTCAAATATTTTGCACTCTGAACACTCAGATTCATCGAAAATAGTAAGAAAATGCTTGAAATTTTAAAAATTGCATGGTATGGCAACACTGAGTCAGTGCTTGAAGTTATAATGCTATGTAACTCGTTTCAGTGTTGCCAAATGCATCAATTTTTTCAACTGAGATAATTTTCCATTGACTATTTCTCTTTGAGTCTCAGTGTACAATATCCTGGAGGAGGATGTTGAGGGAGCAAAGGATCGCTCCTGTAATTGAAGAAATTGTTGTGGACATTCGGGGAAAGTCTACATGCAAGAGGAGTTGATTGTTGAACAATCTTTGGGGATATGTTGGTCACATTTAGTGTTTTTAAGTTTTCGTTTCTAATTCAGGAGAAAGAAACTTTTGAAGTATGTTGTAAATGAATTGTACTGAACTGTATAATTGCTTGTACTAAATTTTTTATTCACGATCAAAGATGCTTTTTGTAAATGGTATAAATTTACGCATTACATTTACATATGATGAGAGGAACCAATATGTATGAAGTATATTTTTAAACAATGAATACGAACGGTGTTTTTCTTGTTAACTGAATCAACAATAGGCCATGATATTTATTTGTGCACCTAAAAATGTAACATTTTATAATACTTTGCTTTGTGACATTAATTATACATTTTCTATTATATCCTTTTTCCTGTTCTCCTTCCTGCTTATCGCACGAACAACTCACTTCAGACCTACAGTAATAAAGGCACACTGTAAAAATTGAATACATTTGTTTTACATTGTTTTGTTCTTATCGTCTCTGTCATTTCGTTAGTTTAGCACTGAACAAATGTCAGCAATAGAGGAGAGTAAGTTAGAAAAAAAATGCTGACGTCACGTGATCACCTTATCTGTTGACCTAATGACATGACGTTATCGGTTATCATTTACGTGTTGATTGATAAAGTTTAGAATATATAGAATGAGTACTTTCGTATTCATCATAAATTGGCTTGCGCTTCACACCCATGGCCAATCAGCAGCGGGAGCAGTACCAGCAAACTATAGAAAAAGCTGACATCGGAGCATGAAGAGGTAGTGAAGACATCATCATTAGTTGATAATGTAGAAGACGAAGAAGATAGAGGAGGAGACCGAACAATATATTATAGTTTTTAAGATCTAAAGCAATCACCAACATTATTATCATCATCTTTTACTGTAGTAAAGAAGGAGGAGGAGGATGAAGATTATGATATTAGACGTTTACTCTTCTTTAGTTCCGAAGAAGCAGCAGGAGCAGAAAAGAAAGATGCGTGTGGTAGATGGAGTGAACTATCCGTTTGTTCTATGGAAACACAGACATAAAGCAGACATCCTTAGGAGCAGCAAGTGCAGAAGTAGCAACTTCACCAGAATCTTCAACTTTGATGAAGTCTACCAGAGTATTAGTCAAATCTTCAGGTACCTGCAGTACCATTAGTGGAAGCAGTAGCAGCAGCAGTGGCAGCATCATCACCAGGCTCATCAACTTTGGTGAAATCTTCACGTCTACTACCATTAGTGAAATCAGGAACATCAGGAACACCAGCACGAAGAATATTTGGAGTAAGTGATCAACTGAAAGCTGAAGTGTAGGGGTAAATAGCAATGGGAATATGAAAAATGTATTAATGAATCGTTAAAGAAGTGGAATCCTGAAAACCTCGTGATATGCGAAGGTCGTTTCTAAGATGAATACAATCAAACGGGACATTTAAAAGTTGAGGTGGTAACAGGAGAAAAAATTCAAGAACGTTTCATAAAAGTAGTGAGGAGAATTATTTTACAATCATCTATATTAAGTGAACTTTTTCATATATATATATATATATATATATATATATATATATTTTTAAAGAAGATCATCGTGAAGTGATTGATGATGAAGTGCTAATAAGAAATATGGCCTTTGGCGGGTAGTAAAAGTGTACATGTTAACTATGTTGGATATGTTACTGGAAAAAGACAAGAAATAACATGACTGAGTGAGAAGAAAGTGAAGTGAAAATGTCAGACTTTTTGTGTACATTTTGTCGTGGTGTTTATATAGTGAAGGAATGTGTTCTACAAACTTTTCGAGCATATCTAAAGGAGAATTCCATTCGGTGTAATGACCTCAGATTAAGAATCCCTCATAATAACGGTATATATATATATATATATATATATGTGGAATACAAGGAAAGTACTATCAAACATTTGGTGAAAGAAGTGGATGATCTTGAACCTTCTCTTGAGTACTATAAAATTTTCAGACGACAAGGTCATGTAAGTATTCTATGAATACTTTTTTTCAGAACCTGTATAGAGTTAATACGTAATAGTGAATTCATTGCACAACTGATACTTGAAGTTATTCACGAACAATTTTCACTAGTAAAAACTTTATTAATGTCTTCAGGAGAGTACATCATTGACATGCAATGTATTAAAATTTCTCCGCATGAATTTATTATGAGAAAATTTTCTATAGTATCGTGTGATGTAGTCTTTTATTCTATTGTTTAGTAAACCTGCCTTGTGAAATTACAAAATTATGACTAGGAAATTAAAAATAATTGGAATGGTTAACACAAAGTTTTCATAATGTAGAACGTGACAATTCAAACAGATACAACATTGCAGATTTTCAAAAATTAATATTTCAATCGTGTACAAGTGAATATATATTATTTTTTTTAAGGTCTTGAAAAAGTGCAGTGGATAAAAAGACTATTTCACTTGGAAATTGTTGATAACTTGAGTGAAAAAGAATGTCCTGATCATGACCATGTCGAAGTTAATGGTTGTGCACTAAGAAACTGCTTACAATTCCAGTATTGGATGAAATATGAAAAATAAATAAATCTTGTAGAAACCTTATCAGCCATGCAAATGTAAGAATTATTGTGCAAGTTACTTTACTTGGTCTTCTTAATATACATTATACTTATAGTCTATTTTCTTTATTTTATTTGAAATAACCTTGATAATTATAATAAGAAGAAGACGAGGTGGCACTAGCCTAACAGACTAGACCACCTAACAGTAGTCTAGCAGACTAGACCAACACTATGCCCTTTCAAAAATACAGAAACTAAATTAGCCAGACTAAATGATATCTAATTGTGCCCATTTAATTAACAGAACAGCTGGTGTACTTTGTTAGATTAAAATTCACTCCATTACCAGTAACTTCGTAAACACAACTGAATTTTGGAAAATTTTATACTTGGTTTAGTATACCTGGCCCAATTCTAATAGGAATCATATAAATAAAAGATTTGTTTTACTATATATTAAACATTTTATTTACATTTTTCTTTACGATTGATAATATTTTTAGTAATATTAAAATTGGATCATTTTTCTTAAGATTCGTAGTATGAAAAGTAGACAATACACTTAAATAAATAAATACATTACAGAATAAACCACAAAGTATAGCATTAACATGTTGAACCGATGTTTTATTCACTTTATATATTTTACAATTACGTTTTTAAAATTTCACAATTGGTTTGGTAGGTTCATTTCCAAAGCTATCAAAACATTCTTCTCGATCATTGTCAATATAAATGGCAGTCCAGTCAGTTCCAGGAGAATATAATTTACTTAAATTTACAATGAGTGCTACTTGATATTCGATTTGTTTAGGTAAGGTATTTGGGTATTTGAGGAATATATTCCAGTAAGTATTATTGCACTAGCACAGTCCTGAAGTATAACTTTTAAAATCTCATCACTCCACATCACAACTAGTTTCACTAATTGGTGATGGTCCATACACTTTTCTGTTTAGGTGAGATAAAATAATGGAGATGATGATATGTTAAAAACTTTGCATACACTGAAGCTTCTTTTAAGGCACAGCGAAAACTTGTAAACTGATGAAGATGATGAGCATAACTTTGCGATGGAAATGGTAAAGCATTATACTTTGGACACTTAATATCTTCTAAATTAGTCACTGTTCCCTGTAGAAGAGATTCAAAAAACGTGACGTGCTTTTCCAAGTGTATATACACTTTCACTGTAGGAGGTGCACTTAGTATGTTTTTAATTTCTTCATATTCAACTTCGCCTTTGATCGACTCTAAACTAAATACAGGCTGACTTAAATATTTATTTGCAAACGTCAAACTTAGTATACTAATTTTTGATAGTAGAAAGGGTTGTTTGAAAACCATTAGCATTAGAATTAACTATGGCTAATTCTATAACTATGAAATTATTTTTTTCACTACACTCAAACGCTGAAAAGTATCACTGTCCTCTTGGTCAATCTGATACTGAACTAAATTTACAGGGTATAATATCTTTATCACTCTGAATAAGCGAATCAAATTGAGCGTAAATAATAAATGAAATAGATTGTGCTGGTGGTTGACTGAACCCTTATTTGAGATTAACAGGAGAATCTTTATTAACATCCAATAAAGAATCATTTAAAATCTTTGTAGGAGAAAGAATAAAAGCATAAAGTGTATATCATTTGTGGTAATCAGGATATGTGATCGTATGACTCACATTTTCATGAAATATACCAGATCCAGAGATCAGTGTACGATAACTTCGAAAATGTTGGTTATTTGCATAGTCTTGGGTAAGAAGCGCGGGTGGATAAAATTGGGAACCAACTTGTGTTTGCAACTTGTTAATGAAAGTGGAAGGGATTTTGATGGTATTTTCCGTTGAAGCAATGTTTGCAATAAAACCTATAATGAGACCCACCGGTACATTTTCAAGAAATATATTATCAGGGTTATATGAATCAACATTTGCAAGAATAGTATGTACTCTTGTTTCAACTCTAGTCAGTGGTAATTATGCAGTATCGTGAGTCATAAAATTGTTTAACTGTAAAGCTAAATCAGCAGAAATATTAATTCGGCCAACATATAGAATAACATTTTCGAGTTTACCTTTAAATATAGAAGTTTCAGCTACCATTAAACAGAATAAACCTTTACTACGACTTAGTTTTATACGAAGATTGATTTTATTTGTAAGAATAAGATCTGATCCAGAAATATCTGCATGGAGTCGACCATACATATAAATGAATTCGCTACCAGCAACAAGAGATTTTCGTTTATAATAACCAGCATTATTTTCATTGAGACTATTAAAATACCCTGCAGTATCCTTATACCATAATCCAGTGGTTAAATGAGTTTTGCTTGCATCTTCAGAATAATTAAGTAATGCTTCATAATATCCTCTGAAATAGTATGTTGCATTAGAAGAAACTATTTTATCTATTAAAGATCCACGTGACTAAAAAGTGCATTTAAGTGCGCTACATTATCTGCCACAACGGCTGGCGGCCGTGCTGCTGCTACTTGTAAATTATCTCCATTTTCCTTTAATATTTTGCACTTGTCATAGATAAATATGTGCACGATGAATATATTCTGAAATATCTCCAGGTACAAGAAATTCTATAGGTCTCTTAGACGAAAGTGAAGGAATTGGTTGATACTCTACCATAAGAGATGATTTGATCGCATTTTGTGTCATGGGGACATAAACTAAGTCGAATTCATTGGTAAAGCATTCATGACTTTTACCAGAGTAAGTCATATGTTCGTAGCGTTGGGTGGCCCCGCCCACTCGATGCCGGAAAACCATGTGCAACGTGTAGAACAGGTGAAGGTGGTGGTGGCAGAAAGCGTGTCGTGTGCCTGTCTGATCACCGCGCTAACGGTGTGTGGGAAGAACTAAGCGTTGAATACACAGTTGGCAGGACAATGGCTGAAGAGAAACTTGTGTGTCGTGTGCTTCTGAGCAATTACTGGAAAAAGGGGTTGAATGCAGCAGCAGCAGAAAAGGAAATTTGTGGCGTAGAATGTGAAGGTACTGTCCACCCGTCCACAGCTAGAAAGTGGTTTCAACGTTGTCGGTCTGGTGAATTTGAATTTGAATTTATTTTAAAGCCTTTAGGCAACTATGGCTCAGGCCGTATGAATGATAATGGGATGAATTGGTGGAATGAAGAAAGTGGGAGGAAACGGGAGCACCCCGGGAAAACCCACGCACACGGTGTTTGTCCACCACAAAGCCCACATGGTATGAGCAGGGATCGATCCGACGACCCCTAGCACCAGAGGTGAGCGCTCTACCAACTGAGCCACCGTGGCCCCTGTCGGTCTGGTGACAGCAGTCTCGAAGACAAGCCCAAGCCCAAGAGTGGACGCCCTGTGACAACGGATATCGATGCCCTCCTAAACGCTGTTGAAGGAAACCCAGGAACCAGTACCCGTCAGCTGGCAGATGAGGTCCAGACATGACAAACCAGTGTCGTTCATCAACTTCAACAACTTGGGTTTCGCTCCAGGCAACCAAGAATGGTTCCCCATGATTTGACTCCCGCTCAAGCTCAACAACGTGTTACCCTGTGTGAAGAATTGCTGCGAAACCCAACTGACGACAGGTTTTGACGGCGCATCATCACGAATTATGAAAAGTGGATCTTTCTTCGTTATCCTGACACCGGGAAACAATGGCTTCGACCAGGTACCGAGGAGCAGCCAGTTGTTCAAAGAATGTGGTTTGAAGAGAAGAGAATGCTGTGTGTGTGGTGGAATTTCGAAGGTCCGGTGCACTGGGAGCTCGTTCCACATGGTCGTTCCGTAGATGGGACAGTGTATGCTGAACAGCTGCAATGAGTATAAGACCTTGTTGCGCTATTGTTATCCATGCCACAGGTCAAGAAGAGTCCGCCAGCGCATTGCGAACATGGACATTTTATAACACACACCCTACAGTCCCGACCTTGCGCCATCTGATTTTCATCTGTTTCGTTCCATGGCACACTTCCTGCGGGGCAGACAATTCCATTTCGTGGATGATGTGACAACTGGCATTACTGAGTTCTTTGCTTCAAAGCCTGCAGCCTGGTATCGTCAGGGGCTTGTGTCACTAGTGGAACGTTGGAGAAGGACCATGCAGTGTGATGGGATGTACTTCGCCGAATAGGCTTCTGTGGTACAGGGGGAGGCGGGTGCTGCACATTATCTATGAAAACGCTACGAACATATGACTCACCCTGGTAGGTGTTAGAAACGACATATTGAACTAAAAATATTTATACTCTTCTTTTTAGATACTCGTCGTATTTTTAAAGTTGGTAGTCCAATACGTACGGGAGCATTGCGTTTACGTTCCCTGTTCTTACCGCTACCACTAAGCAACTGATTACCTTTATTTTCATCTGTTGTTCTTAAAGATGACCCTGCTTCGCGAACACGTGCTTTTAAATATTCTCTAATGGGACTGTTTTCGAGCATATCCCCGCAACTTGAATTCCTGTTTGTAAAGCTTGTCCTACTGCTTTTGCACCTTGTTCAGTGAATGGCATAGCAAATCGAAAAAAGTCCTCGAAATAAACTGCCAATCTCATTTCCCCGTTGATAAACAGGTCCTGCGCCTCTACCTCTATGCATAACTGTATAAGTTTTCATTTTGATTAGCGCTTAAAGTGAGGTGTTACGGTCAATGTCCCAGATGCGAATGGTAAATTTCGACCTTCATGATCCTTTAGTATTTCTAAAGTGTCAAATGAAAGTTTTGCGAGTGGAAAATAAGGCACATTTTGAAAAGTTATGGTTTGTACTTTCCCATGATGATTACCGGTTATAGCTACAATTCGTAAAAGTGATGCTTTTGTATCATCTACATACTGAGGTTGAATAATATCTGTATAAACAAATACTCGATGAGGATATCCAATGTCTAAAAATGGCTATTTAGGAATAGAACTATCTTTTAAAATATTAATATTAGGTTCAAAACCTAATTGTAATGCAAATGTGGGTGACAAACGTAAACATTTTATAATGTACTCAACTTTTTACGTTACAATATTTGAATATTCAAATTTTACGCTTGAATTAATTATGTTAAATTCATTTAACAACTGTTGAAAGGTGGAATAGTTTCCTTGAATTTCCTTCATTTTTAACATCATCATACCAGATTATATTTTAACCAGAAATAACATTATCACACGTTAAGGGAATATGAATTTCACTTAATCCTACCATATACGAATCCTTTAAATGTATTCGATTATTAAGAATATTGAAAATATGTGTTGGGCTATTATTAGAATAAGTTTGAATACTTCCATTAGAAGAAAGTGTAATGTAAAATCTATCGTCCACTACTTTCAGATATCATTTTCTTTTAAAATGTAGTGTTACGCTTGACGTTCCAAATTTAAATGACAACTGTTCTCCGTGCACATCCTTTAAGTCTACATGAAGAGTATCAAAATATTTATTTTCAACTTTAACATATTGAGAACAATCAAAGATAAATTCTTTAATTTCTCCGTCATGATAATCTTGAATTCCAATTTTTCGAATTAATTTTCCATAAAAAGGCCGTTCTTTTACAATAAAAATACAAACATTTATTTCTGAAGGAATAAGATAATCAAGCTTTGCGTGGAAATGTGCTGGTACATTTAGAAACTTTGGTTTCTTTTTCGGATTCATGGGATAAAATTGAACTATGCGTGTATTCACTTTAGAAAGCTACAACACCTGAACGTGCAATCTCTAAGTATAACTAAACGTTTCCCCATATAAATCATGTCGCTGCAACCGTCAAATTTGACAATTTTACAATAGTCCATGCTAATGTTCGCTCAATGGTAAATAAAATGGACGAAATTAGCTTGCTTCCTTACAAGCAACAATACGAAATTCTTCTAATTACGGAATACTGGTTAGACGAATCCATAAAATCAGCTGCACTCGATGTAGCTGGCTACAGTGCAGTCCGTGAGGACCGACAACTTAAGCAAGGCGGGGGTATTGCCATATATTATCGCAATCATTTAGATATTAAAACATATAACCCGGTGCTAGCACTGGGTGAGAATCATATTGAGTACCTGAATATTATTTGTTAAAATTAATGCTACGCGAATAGGAATAATTGGAGCGTACACACCTCCTAGTACACCGTACTACAAACTGTCAGCTCTAGAAGATCTGATAGCGAGTATGTATTCACAGGTTGATAATTTGTTCATGCTTGGTGACCTTAATTGTAATCAAATGTCTCCAGAGGACCCGGGAACCATATATTTAAAGAATATTTTAGATACATACCAGCTTGTTCAACTTGTCAACAAACCCAACCGTATAACTGAATCAAGGGAATCGCTGCTTGATTTCATCATAGCAGATAACTTAAACAATGTGCTTATGCACGAAGTGTACGAACCAATAGGACGCTCTGATCACTGTTTAACTACGGTAACCTTAAACATAATGAAACCACGCAGAAGCGAACCAGTATATATAACGTAAAGCAATTACTCTTGTTTTGACGAACGTGAATTTTGTCAGAGTGCAAGAACATTTAACTGGGATGCACTCAAATCATATGAATCAATCGATGGAAAAGTTATTTTTTTACAGAAGTCCCTTATAGACATATTTAATAAACATGCCCCGATTTCCACTGCTAAAATAACAGCCTGCAAACTACCTTACATTTCAAGCAACACAAAGTTGTTAATGAAATTAAGAGATAATGCGCACCGTAAATATAAATGAACAAAATTGCAAATACATTGGGATGAGTATAAACAGCTCCGTAGCTTCACAACCGTTATAAGACAGGAGAAGGTAGCTTATTTCTCCCATCATATAAATAATAGCAGTAGCCCAAAAGCTATATGGAATAAGCTCCGTAAATTAGGAGTGGGCAAGGCAAACTCTTCGCATTGTCTTCCTAGCAACTTAAATGATCCAAATTTAATAAATAACTTTTTTGTTGATGTATCCAATTCAAATATTACTGACAAGTCAGCTATATCTAGAAACGTGAGTTACTTCAATACCCTGAAATTTAACCACCTGTTAGAGGCATTTACATTACGTCAAGTGAAAGAGTTCGAAGTGGAGAGAGCAGCAAAAAGCATTAAGTCGAACGCTGCAGCACTTGATGGTATTAAGAGAAAAATGTTGAACTTAGCACTTCCATTTATTCTATCACCATTAACTCACATTATAAATTTTTCTTTTAATAATGGTTGTTTACCCACCCATTAGAAGGAAGCAAAAATCATGCCACTTCCGAAAAAAACCAACGTGGAATCTCTAAAAGACTTAAGGCCTATTAGTATATTAGCTATATTGTCGAAAGTGATTGAAAAAATTGTATATCAGCAACTGTACATATATGTAACTAAACACAATCTACTACCTGTTAGTAAGTCTGGTTTTCGCAGGCACCATAGCACTACTACTGCATTATTACAAGTTACAGACGAAATGTTACAAGCAATTAATTCCTCTTATGTTACTGTACTAGTTCTGCTTGATCTCACAAAAGCATTTGATTTAGTGCAACAAGATTTACTTTTAGCTAAACATAATTATTACAATGTAGCGAATTCTACTTTCTCGTGGTTCTGGTCGTATCTCTATAACAGAGAACAAAGAGTTATGTTACAAAATTCCGCACTGGTACTATCTGAACCAGCTAAAATTAATAATGGTGTGAAACAAGGTTCTATATTAGATCCTTTACTTTTTTCAATATACTTTTCTGACCAACCTCTTACATTGAAGCATTCTCAAGTCCATTCTTATGCTGATGATATACAATTATTTATCTCGTCTCCAACCAGTCTATTAAATACAAAAGTGACACTTCTTAATAAAGATCTGAAAGCTATCAATGATTGGTGCGTCGGTAATGTGTTACTAGTTAACCCACAAAAATGTACATTCACTATCATAGGAACAAAAAATAACCTGAAGAATATATTTCCTGATGAAATTAAAGTGAACATAATGAACGTAAATATTCCACATTCCAAACTGGTCACAAATCTAGGAGTCCAGATGGACAAAAATCTTACCTGGAGATGGACAAAATTTCTTTCATTTTACAAATATAAGGATATTTACACACTTTTTCTTCACTTTTAAAAAACAAGAATCTGACTATTATATCATCGATATCTCCCAAAATAATTGCCCTCTTGTTGCCAAAATTTGGATGTGCACATATTTTGACAATCTAACCATGAGTGAAGAGAGAGACAGAGAGAGAGAGAGATGCAAGGAATAGATAATGTAATAGCATTAATATCAACTGAAAATGTCTATTGATAATGCAATATCAAATTCAAGTTCAATAGTTAATGTTTTCGCGAGGTTTGCGAACATTTCTATTATTACTTTGTTATAAGCAAAACCTTTTTTTATATAAGAAAAATTAACCTGTTTTGAACTTCATTTCAAAGCCTGGTTCTGAGTTTGTTAAGCCACACTCTGGTGGAATGACTGCTCGAAAGAGTGCAATGATCAAGAGATGTTTGCTAGTTTGTGCCAATCAGCTAACTACTGACAGATAATTTATTTAGATTCGTGGCTCTGATCAGTTATAAATGCACACTAATATGAAGCGGCGCTTCGGTACATAATTGCTAAAATAAATACATTTCCTACAATTAGGGGAAAGTATCAAATTATCTAATACGCACGAATGCAAATTCAGGCAAAATGATACAACGCAGTGATTAGCACACGAATTTATTGTGCAGATAATGGGGGTTCAGTCCAGAGCAACTTTTGACTTTCTAAGGATGGGACCATTAGTTCAACGTGAAAACACGAGTCCCCACCAAATATGGAACTCTTTGCAGAATGAATAATGGGGAGCAATAGAACTTGTCTTTTCTTTGTTTTGGTTAACATGAGACATGGTTGTCTCACTACCTTAATTCATGTTCCCGCTTTTAATATCTACACTCTAAACTGGTAGATCATTCCCGTTTCGTTAACTCTCTCCATTTTATGAAATCCATTTCCGTTCTTGTAACACTAAAGCGGACATAAAGAAATAACTGTGAGACACAGAGGGGCTCTGCGTTGCCCGAATTAAATAGTCTTTGTGCTCTTTTACATTGAGCGTGAGCCAAAGTTCAAACCAGGGAGGGGTCTTAATTTTAAAGCAGTATTTCGGAGCCCACTTAAGGAGTCAATAATTTCGTCAATCAGAATGAGGGTAATATTGTGAACTTCTTGAGCAGAGGGTAAGATTAACTTTCTTCATAAAATTCAAAATAATGGAAAAAAATATAATTTAGTATATTTTTATTGTAAATTGTTCTGTGAAATGGAAATAAAATCACCGCCATGTTTCAGTAAAGATGAACAGAGTAATATCAACGTAGACTGATGAAATATAATGCAATCTATGACGTCAATTGAGACGTTATTCACCTTTGAGCAAATAGCTATATTTTTTATGATGAGAACGTCACCTTTCGACCTACTTAAAGTTCAGCGGAAAGTCAAGTCAGACATCACCACACACACGCATTTACTGCATACACAAATCACTATATAAAGCCGATCAGCCATTATTTACTCCTTCAGTTCGACTGCAAGAGCCTTCAGTTCAATAGAGAAGCCCTTCAGTTCGAGAGAGGAACCTCTTCAGTTCGATGGAGAACAGCCCTGCAGTTCGATAGCGAACGTCTTTAAGCAGACAGCCTCCAGCCAAAGCCCCAACTCCAATCCAAGAAGGAAAATAGAATCAAAGGCTGTAGTTTCTCATTGAACTTCTAACTTCAACAAATTTCCAGGTATGAATGGAGGATTTGTTTTATATTGTGATTTCTAGCGTCTGACATAGATTAGGCTTTCTAAGTGTCATCTCCCGAATAATATTTGCTCTAAGTTAAATAACTTCGTTAAAATCTGTTTATTCTGCCCATCGTTAAGAAACGTAGTGTGTTAAAAATGTAATCATATTACGTTCAATTAACTCGGTAACAAACCCTTTTTTTATATCCAAGCATTTCTCATGTTTAACTGAGCTTCGTTGCATTAATATATCAAATTAAGCCTCTACCATCTGACATTTAAAGTTAACGCCCATAATGAACTCCTAGAGTTTACCACGTATTTCTCATCGATATTTCACAGTAAACAACCCACGATGAACGTCTAATTTTAAAACCTCTCTTTACTATGGTATCGCTCTCCCATCTTTTAAAATGTTTCTAACATACACAGACGAATGACCAGTTAGAAAAAGTAGTTGTTAAGCCGTTCACAATATGGAGTTAACATTGCCTGTGCCAATGAGCTTAAATGTGGAAGGGGCAGAAGCAGTGATTGCGCCAGACCCTCCTGTCGAGGTGTCACCCGCCAAATTCTCGACAACTCTAACCTTTCCCCAATTTAAAGTTTTCCGGTTAAAAATCGATAGTAACCGTGCAAAATTCCACGTACGTCCTCACAATTTTTACTTTTACACCACCACAAACTGAAAATCCTGATAGCATCTCTGGGCAGAAGACAAAGGGAATTCATAACATGGGCTGGTCGGGAATTACGTTTTTTTTAACTAAAAATATTGGCAATTCTTTACCTTGCTATTATATTATAAATTGAAAAAAATATTTTA
>JAGDQP010021237.1:0-32028 GCA_022664845.1 Lepisma saccharinum | reverse complement strand
CGAGCGACGACTCAACTCGAGCGTTATACTCGCCGCTCGAGCCGAGCGGATTGACATCCCTAGTGCGCAAAGGCAGAGACCCTAGCCTTACAGAAGGTACCATCCCGGCATTCGCCTGTTGAGACTGAGGAAAACCTCAGTCAGGATGGCCGGCCGGAGCAGGGTTCGTACGCTCGACATACCCAATGCCGCTTGGTTGGCAGACACGCTACCCCTAAATTTTTCTTGTGTTGTGGCAGTTATGTTTGTTAATGTTAGGATAAGGAATCCAATCATTTTTCATGATTTTTTCTTACTTCTTGATTAAATTCAAAATGTTTTACCGAATTTTTTAAGAAATTATAAATTAATTTTGATCTGGCCCGGGCCAAGACTCAAAAGCTTTTGTTCCTCTAAAAGTGATTCAAAATGTCGCGCTTATTGCAAAGGGAGCAAAATCAACCCCAGTTTCTATTTAAAATTTTGAAGTTGCCTCCCGTAGATGTATTCCCGGGACACCACTGCGTTCAGCAACATCATCATGTGATTCTGCACATGCACTTTGATATGTACATTTTTTTTATTGCAAAGCTCTACCATATGTGCAATAGGAGCCGAATTCAGTGGTACGAAGGTTGAGAACTACCCCGCATAAAGGATGTGTTTAAGGCTAATGTAACGTTGTCCACATAAGATAGACTAAAATGTGGGCTGAGTTATACAGACTTTTACAATAGCCTAGTCGTAGAAATAATAATTTAATTTAATGTTTTCGGAGGACGCATTACTTTCTGATTTTTTTAACGCATAAAGGGTTGTTATGTATGGGAGCTACTAAGTATAGCTAATAGGGCCATTTCTCTCTCCCTGGCTTTGTACTCCTATTCTTAAAAAGAGTAATTACCTTTTTCCAACTCCTGATTAATTTCTCTCCTAATAATAACCAGGGCAAAGTTATGGTAGATGATTTTTTTTTAATTCGAAGACATAATTTAGAATGTTTGTCTATCTGCCAATCAGCTAGCTATCAGAAGTAATTTAGATCAATCATTTTCTCTGCATAATTGTCTTGCAGGGAAGGAGTAGTGACAGATTTTACTCAATTAAAAATAGTTGTACTTTCCATCCACTGAAGTCAAAGGTAGATTGTAATCTAACAATTCCTAGGCTAATAATCTAAAAAAAACTAAGTAATAGTTTTATTATAAATAAAACCAAAGCACCACCGTATAAATTCGACTTATAACATATCCCCTCAAAAAACTTCAAAGTCATAGGAACAAATGGAGTTTACTAAGCGAATGCCGGGGCCTGCCAGTTTTAGTCAAATTCATAGATTTTCCCACCGGTGTCCATTACTAATCCAACGGTGTATGGCTTATCTCTGTCGAACTTGTGGCTACTGAGATCTAGTAGGGTTACAAATGGATAATACGCGTACTAAGCGATTCGAAAGGACTTGCCAGTTCTAGTCACATTCATAGTTTTCCTCACCATTGCAGACCATGACGAATCCAACGGTGTAAAAATCATATCTGTCAGACTTGTAGTTACTAAAATTTAGGAGGGACACAAGTGGAGAATACAAAGCGACTGGAAAGGACCTGACAGTTTTAGGGTCAAAGTTAAAGGTTATTCCAGGGTTTCAGGCCTTGTGACATGCAATAGTACTTCTGTTTACATGCCTCCTTTACTCACAGTTTTTCCAAGAATAAAAAGGCAGAACTTCTCTATAGATATATCTGTTGCGGCTGCAGCCTATATTAGGCACATGAATATTGATAAACACAGGCAGTAAGATGTTCGTTAGTGAGAGTAAAAGTAACGTTAGGATATATTTTTTATATATAAATCAGAAAAAGAGAGTTTTCATATAATTAAACTAAATTAGATTTTTTTTTTTTTTCAGGAAAACACACAATAGACCTTGCAACTCTTCCAAATATCACCCCATTCCAAATATGATGTTGCTATCCTGTTACAAAATTCTCATAACTCACCTTCACTACATAAAATTTTTCAGGTATGTGCTGTTTTCTAAAACAGCATGTTTACATTCGCGTCGGCACCTGTTGTGGAAGCTGAATAAAGAGGGGATTTGTGTAGTCCCCTCCCTTCTTTTTTCCCTCGGACTAAAAGCGAAGACAGGGGCGGGGCGCGGCTGGCTTACTCTCATCAAATCTTTGACAGGTGGACTGGAATAGCTATGTAAAAATACTATTTTTTTATTGGTGTATCAGATATGATTGCAATTAAAATTATTAGAATCGTTTGTTCACAAGGAATAAAACAAAAAAAAGTTGGTCTTTCTAGGGTAAGTGGTTGCAAAGTTAGACATATTGTAATTTGTAGAAAAAATAATAATTTTATTTATTTTTTTAATAATTTATTTCTGAAAAACTAGGAAACAAATGTACGTTCTAAGTATTTCAACCCGTGCATAAACTTCTTATAATACTCCAAAACTTTTCTTTTCTATTAAAGATATCCAGTTCCTTAGAAAATGAAGATATTCGGTATCAATTTTGTGTCCATAAGCACCAATAGTAAACTTTCTAGTTCTGGCAGAAGTAGAAGACCGTCTTAAGAGTTAGCTTCAAAACAATACTCCAAAGGCGTGATGAATTCTTCTGGATGATCATCAATATAACCACTTGCAAAAATACATTAATGTTTTTGAATCTGTCTGTCAAAAGCTGATAATGCACAAAAGATTGAAGCCGAAGAAAATGATCTCTATGCCACAAATTTATATCAAATGGTGTGAAGGCGGTATCGGTGATGAATCTTACCATATTCTTATAGAGTCTGAAAAAGTAGACATCTTCTGGAAGAAACCTTTACATTTTAGTGGGATCATTTTTTTTTTTTTTTTTTTTTTTTAATCAACTCTACACCTTCAGGAACAGTAGAGTTATAAAGGGCATCATCCTTATTCGATGTCCACGAATCAACTAATAAAAGAACTCGTTTTTTCCCCTGCAAATCTGGCCATAAAACATTATTTAAAAAAAAAACACCAAGGTCATTCTTGGACATATTTGCATAAGCTTTGATGTTAGGTAAATCGATTTTAATTGGCAGCAAATTTTCCAGTAGGTTCTGGAACAACGACATGTATATGCGCTAATAATGTTCCATCCATCGCAATAGTTGGTATTATCAGGTACGAGTGAGTAGTTGCAGATACTGATCATACGGCGCCAAAAACATTTTTCTTCCCTTTAGTTTCTAACGTACGTCCAGATCTTTTTTTTTTTTCTTTCAAAACTGCTTTGGTCTGCATTAATTACTTGATTTGGAGTAATTTGTTTTTCTGTCATCAAGTCCTTAATAACATGAACAAATTCTGCAGCTTTTTCCTTTATCTCGTTGCCAATTTCAACATATCTGTTGCTGACTTTGTGTGTAATTTTTCTAGAAACTATTTTATTTTTTATTTTAAACGCTTTTATCCACGACTTGGATGCTTTAAAATTCGAAATGGCATGCACCTCGATTTTCTTTTCATCTCCATAGCCCAGTATTTAATAGTTCGATCATGAATAATGGACATTTCCGGTAGTATTTTTTATTGCAATAAAAAATTCTGTTAAAGTAGACTACGGAAAAGATTTTCTTTTCTTTCTGTGATGCATGTATCAAGAGTTATAAAGCCTTGCTTCGAAAGAGTCTCAGTCTTGCGCTTAATCAGTTGCGGCCATGCTGCTTGTCATGAACGTACCGATGGTATTTGATTGTTAGTATTGTTAACAAGAGATAGCAAAAATGGATCGAAAGAAATAGTATAAGTGGAGAATAGCGATTCTGTACCTTAGCACATCATTTAGTTCGTTTTATTCATTTAAAATTGATTTTTACTTTTAATACTTCTTTAAAATATTGATATATTGTGGTAGCTTGAACACTAATTTGTAGCAGATCTTTTCTTATGATTAAATCATAAGATATCTTCTAATAATGCTCTTTAGAACTCTTGTATTTAAAAAGAATTACCTTTTTTTTTTGTAAAAAAAATGTGGGTTTTTACACCTGACAATCGTATACTTTTTTTTAAAGAACGTTAGTGAAGCTTTTTTCAAGAACTTAAAAGCATATGAATTAATAGTGCTCGTTACTGCCATCTGTTAAGAATTTAACGTACTACTTGTAGCCCATGAATATATTGAATAGTTTTAATATGTCATTGTAAAAAATAATAATTAAAGCATATAAGAAAGAAAAATGTAAATTGAAACTATTACATTGAAGTTACTCTTGAGTTTCGTGAAGTAAAATAAAACAATGCTTTTGATAGGATTCGAACAGCTCTAGGTAAAAGTATAAAAAGTTAAAAGTTGCGTGCGCTAATCAACTGCGCCAAATTGTCAAGACATCTAAATTGACACAAACTAGCGATAAGAAGAGCACTGCAAGTTAAGACTGACCCCTGTCATTGTTTCGGGCAATTTCTGTTATTAAAACCATGTTTTGATGTTTTATTGAAGTGTGTTTTGCAGATTTGTATATTAATTATTTCGTTAAGTGATGATGTGAATGTTCTTTCCCTTTCTTGTTTTTCCGTCTTCAAACTTCTGAATAAGAAACGTAACATAAGGAGAAGCATATATCTACGGAAATAGTACGAATTGATTACATCAAACCAATCAGAAGATGATTTTCGTTGTATGACGTACGAGATTGAATTCTCAGTATTTCATGCTAAATTTCTACATAACAGAAAACGGTAGCGCTGAAATTTCAAAACATATATATTATTTAATCTGATGTACACAACGTTGGTATAATCGTTCAGCATTATTGTATGACCAGAGTTATACTATACGATATTTCTTGCAGCATATTAAATCAGAGTTTGACACGAATGTAGATTTTGCATTCTATAAACCATGGACTGACGGCGAACGTTCCATCTCTTTTCTTCCAAAGTTTGCAATACTGTATACTGTGCGTGCTATATTACCGTTTGTTTGTGCTCTTTCAAAATATGTAATAACCTGGCGTAGTTCATTTGAAAACACAAAATATTATGCTAAGTTGGCAACACTGGATCCCTTATGACAACATTACTAATGGCAATGGATAGGTTCCATTTTGAGTGTTCAACTGAAGATGGAGATATTTAATTATAACTGTCCTAATAATTTATGGCCATCAGCAGCTACAAGTTTGCCGAAAGTCATACCTTCTACTGAACTATCAAATCCACATTCATATTTTTTAAATCCGTTTTATAGTTGGGAAGCATTCCTTCCTGAATTGTGTTGTTACCTCCCATAAAATTCATTTTATCTTTTTATTGTAAACTGAATCCCTCATAAACTTTACTAAATAAATATATTGGGTACAATTTTGATTATAATTAACTAACCGACACGGCTTACGTAATTATTTGTGGAGATATGACGTCATTTATTACACCGCCGCGTTCACTTCGGACGCTGTTCCTCCGAAACTCTTCTGTACTTTACATTTCTTCAAAGGAACGTTTTTCCTTGGTTTAATGAGAAGTTTTCGTTCCTAGAATACCGTTCACTAATTTTTGTCCACCTTACATATACCCAGTGGTTCTCATTTTCTCCAGCTAATAATCTCTAGAAAGTACTTGAATAGAGACCCTGGGAGCTCTCGTCCCCTTATTTCTCTGTCAAAATACTAGATTCGGTAGTTTTCAATTTCAGCTTTAAAGTTAATATGAGTGATTGTGATATATTAGACCTAATGGTTAGTCTAAGTATCTGAAGGAAAAATGCACCCAATTTTATTGGAAAGGTCACAGTCTAGCCGCTTTAAAAATGTTTCGGAGTAAGAATAAATGTGCCAGAGACACGGGACATTCTTTTCGTTTTAAAGTTTTCAAGGTCAGCAGCGTGGGAGTCAGTGTTAGGTCATGTCATTTAAGGTGTATTTGAATTGAATTTTATGTATGGCCTTTGGACATCTTTGGCTTATATTAGTCCTGATTAGAGACGGGAGTAGAGGGAAGGATGTGGGATAGAAGTCTTCCAGGATTCCGCACTAGTCTGGTGTGACTGAAGGTAAACTTGCTAGGATGGGCGACCACTTAACTCGAACGCGAAGGCAACTTGTGATACGGTTGCTCGGTTCTCGCTTTAGGTATAGTAAAATTCTTCCTGAAAGATGTTATTCTTCGGACTTATGACCAGCTAGGCCTGCCAATGAATGGCGGGAAATGTAAATTTAAAATTTTAATAAAAAATAATTTATTGAACCTGATAAGCCACTGGAATCATATTCGAATAAAGTTTTGAAGCAGAATTTAGGGAACCCTGAGAGCGGAGAATATTAAGAGAGAGCCCGTCAGATTAACTTAATTTATATTATTTTTTCTCCATCTATTATCCTACCAGTAGTACTAATATTACACTATCAGCAATAAACATTGTTGCTTGTTTTCTGAGACTATGACGTCAGGTTGGGAAACCTAGCACTTTCAACAACCGAGGATATAAGGATGCTTGCCCCTTTTCACCCGGGATATTTCATCACTATTGTATTTTCTCTTTTATGCTTCTAATGTTGGGCTTAGAAGTGTGCTTGTAAAAACATCACCACAAATCAATAATTCGATGTTACCTAGCTAGATACAGTTTCCTCCTACTCTCAGTTTAAATTCCTGACACGGATAATTATATGCGAAGGTACGGGAAGGATGTACGCTAATTTGTTATGTTCGTCCTGTTAAAGGTTAGGAAAATTCAAATGCTTCTTTTGCAGCGTAATGTTCCGAAATATTATTCAACAATAAATGTTATTTTTAGAAACATTATTACTACACAACTTACATAGATAGGGTGACCAGACATACTCTTTTTAAGAGTATTATATCCTTTTTAGATACCGGTACTCAAATACTCTGTACTCGTTTCTATCCAAAAATATCTCGAATTATACTTTTTTTCTTCATCTTTATAAGTTTTATCTTATTTTCTAATTTAATGTCGAACAGATTTCGAATACATTTTACAAGAAATGTATTTAAAAGTTAAACATCGTGTAACCAAATGAAAGAAAGAGTGCACGTACTAGATTTTCAAGTGCATTTTTTACTATAAAACTAACGTGTTAATACGTAGGGGAAAATCCGATAGCACCGGACGTCTTACAGTACCGGACAACGCCATTTCTCGCTTCTGTCGCTGGGTGTCTCCAGTTCATAGGCACCAGTGAGAGGGTCATTAGTCATTGTGTGACATAGTTCGGGCGCAACTTCCTTTGTGTACTACTGTCAGAACAGTGAGCTGTTGTGTGTATTTTTCCGGAACTTGGTTGTCGAAACTTATTTTCAAGTTGAGATTCCTGTTTTTCGACGTAAGTGGTTAGTTTATAGTTTATACATATTTTTTTTCTGTATTCTATCAAGCCTTTATAACTGATCAGTCTTTCACGATACTTACAGTAAGTACAGAGCACTTGAGACTCTTGTTACCACGTGACAGTCGCACAGTTCCGGACAATGAATGTTCTTTCAGTACCGGGCAAAAACAATTTACGAAACAACCATCTAATTTTCGCTTTGTTTCTTTTCGTGGCAAATGGTTGCTAATTGAAAGAAGAAGAAAGCAAACTGGACAGAGAAGAACATGTAACATGCGATAACGATAGTGGAACGAAATGACGATTAGACAGGCATCTGTAGCTTTTTCTGTTTCAAGAACACCTTAAATGATAGGTTAAGAAAGACATTAGACTTGGAAAAAATTTAAAGCTGCCCCCTCAACTGGGTAGATTAAGGCAAACATTTGATGAGGGTATGGAGTCAGTTACATAAAAGATTGGGCAATGTGTATTCGAAAGAATTTTTAAAACTAGCATTCGCTTTGGGTGATCATTTAAAGCTTGCTCACAAGTTTGCCTCGAATCTTTTTTTGAAGTTTAGGTTCAATGTCTTGGGTGTAAAGGATGGGCACATGTCAAATGCACAGACGACAAAACTCTCTTAAATTTTACATGTGAACAGTGCAGAAATGGTGGTAAACTGTAGATTCCGGATTTTTAATGGACTTCCGACAGACTTTCAACGTTAGATAGGCCTAGGTGTATGCACGCGTGCGCGAGTGTGTGTATGGGTCGTGTATGTTTGTAGGTGTGTGGGTTTGTGTGTCCTACAGACTGATAAATAATGTTAAAAACATTGTGTGTCCGGTACTGGAAGACGTTTTTTTTTTTTTTCATGTTCTCGAAATTTCATTATTCCTTTTTATAATATATTTTACTTTATATGAGATACTGAAGAAAATACCATGTGTACTCAATAAAAAGTACTTGAAGTGTGATGTGGTAGAATTTGGTCTTATTTCGTTCAATAACTTTCAGGTAATAGTAGTAAAACTTAGTGTGTCCGGTACTACCGGACTTTCCCCTAAAGAGTATCGGGCTCGGAATTAAATAGAGGCCGCCGTCTTGAATGCGCGACTACTGGCTTACGTAATACGTGCACTGTAATTACAACTTCCAAATCACCGTTTGCAAGTTCATACCGTGGATCAGTGTTTAAGGCGTTAGCTTGATGAGTAAAAAACCCGGGTTCGAATCCCGTCGAAGATGTTTTTCTTTGAAAATATATTTCTGTATGTTCATATTTATTAATTGCTTTCTTGCATTTTTCGTAGATCTTAAATTAGTTACCATGGATTAGGGTTACCGGTAGATTATAAGATTATGGTGTAAAGTGGAAGAATATAACATAAATTAAACAAAAGCTTCCAATTATCAAAGTAATTGGAGAAGTCAAAGCAGCTTCGGATTGAAATATTTATGAAAAAATTGAAAGGTAGGATATAACAACAGCTGAAGTTTATGTTCTATATTTTGAACTTCTGAAGAGATACAGAGTCAGAATATAACAACTTTTTTTTTCTGCTTTATAGTTTATAATGGTAGCAATTATTAGAATTCAACGTTACTTCCATTAGACATGAAATACAGTATTTATTGATTGCATGCACGCCATTATATATTATACTCTTTTTAGGTCAACAAATTTCTGATCACCCTTACTTACATGAATACATGTATACTGCATTTCAGCCTGGTTCCTTTCATAAACGATTTCAAATTCCTTTCACAAACGATATATGAGTATGCATTTTATTTATTTATTATTATTATTATTGCATGCTTGCTGAAGTTTGAAGTCATATGATTTCCGTCCCCCGCACCTGAGCTTTGAAGTTTTGCCCTCCCCTGAAAAAAAAATTCTGTGGTCATGCTCGTGAGGTTGCTTAATCGGTGCTATTTTGCAACACATTGTATACAGACAGAGCTATATTTTGCCTAAAAGGTATCACTATGTGTTTTAGTTTATTAGTTACGACCTTTGAAACGATTGGTTGTGTAACTTTGGCACACCGGTGCTGTAGGAATAGGTTGGTATTTCGAACATTGTAGTTGCAAGTTGCACATTCAGAAAGGCAGTTGCCTTGCGTGTAAATTAACTGTAGCTCTTTTGCCACGTGCGAGGCAAAGATTGTGTTCTTGACGAGAGACCTAATGCGTAACATCTACTTGGGTGCTTGCATGCATTCTTCATGAAAACATGGCTCCTTGCCCACTTCACAAACTACGAGCTGAAATCTGAAGACATAAATCATTTGAAGTGTACTTACTCACTGTTGACAGTTCTTTGTTGTAGAGGAAAGATTAGCTCTCTGAGAAGAATAAGCACTTTTATCTTCTGCGAATTACCAGCATGTTTTTGCTTCCTTTATTCATTCATCCTTTTTTTATGACGCAAAAGGAAATAAAGTAACACACCGAGAAAGCAAGCTGAAGAGATGCAAAGGAAAGCAGAGCTGTGTCCAACTTGCTTTCCTTTATTTGTTTCTAAGAGAACTCTTCAGAAAAGAGCAGCCGACCGAGATAATCGTGTCGTGTGACAAGTAAAGAACCATATGGCTGTCGCGAAAATCTGATGCAAACATACGGCATTTGATTGAGCATGAAAAGATATGGAGATCACCAAAATTTAAGCTGCTATCTACCATAGGGAGCGGAGTTAGGGAAGAGGAAAAACTGAATGGCGGCAAAATTAGAGAAAGGCAGGAATGACGGTGAAACCGAATATCTTGCAAAGAGGGAAAGAAAGCCAACCAAAAGGAACATACCAACCATAATGAGGACATCAAGGACTACGAAGACCATAAACAGGGTTGCCATCTGGAACGCAGTGTTGCCAGCTCTGCAGAAAGTTGAGATAGCGGATATAGCACAAGATAGCAATTCAGCCACAAGAGAAAGGAATAAGTAACACAAAAGACCATAGGGAAGACTGTGGACACGTGCGTGAAAAGGGTGAACGATAGTCGAGCGGGAATATCGGATGCGCGTGAATACAAATAGAGAACAATACTCACCTGTTGTAGTTTAGCTGCAGTTGAAGGTCACTAATGGATGAGTGGTCAACACACACACATTTCTCGCAGTGAGCACAGCGGATGAAAGCAAGCAGGCCCACGCGTCCGTGCATCATTCCTTTGTAAGTCCTGTTTCGAAGCAATACTCGGAAGGTGTTTGGAATAGCCTGGGATGTTCACTGGAGTAACCACATTTGAAAAACGCAAAGCGGGTCATCTTTTGGAATCGCCTTGCGGAAAACTGGTAATGAACAAAGGACTGAATGCGGAGAAAGGTCTCGCGTTATCACACTTTAGTGCTGGATGAAAACATCAATGTATCTGTGATGAACTTAACTGTTTTTGAATGGGCGAAAGAAGAACACATCAGGTTGTACAAGGCCTGTATATTTCGCAGGAAACAGCTTCTTATAGAACTCAACACCAGCAGGAACTGTCCTGTTGTAAATATCATCATCCTTATTTGCAGCCAAGGAGTAGAGCAAAAGCAAAACACGATCCATAGCCTGCAGATCGGGCCACAAAACTTGCTTCAGGAAGATTTGCAAATCGCGTTTGGTCATATTCGCAGATCTACTTGCATATGTTTTCACATTAGGGAATTCAGCGGCCATGCTCGCTGGAAAGTGACCACTGGGCTCCGCAACAAGAACATACATGTGTAGAAGCAGTGTGCCATCCATTCCAATCACTGGCATAATCATATATGAATGCGACGTTGCGGCGATTGAACCTATGGCACTACAGATTGGGTTGCTGCCCTGCATAGTAATAGTTCTGCCAGAATGGAACTCTTTATCAAACCTGAACTGATCGGTATTTAGGACTTGCTCTGGAGTCAACTCGTGCTCTGCAATGAAAGACTTGATCTCATGAACAAAGTCTGCGGCGGCTATTTGAACAGCAGCGGCATCAACGTCCACTCACGTACTAACTTTATGTGTAATCTTGCGCGAAACTATTTTGTATTTTCGTTTAAAGCGCGTGACCCATGATCTGAACGCCGTGAATGATAAGGTGTTGCATGGATCGATTTATTTCTTCATATTCATGGCCCAGATGCGTATTGTGCGGTCGTGAATAATTGCATTGCATTGTCTCATTGCGATGAAATGCTCACGTACAGCACTATTAAATCGTTTTTGTAAGGAATGCCGGCCGGCGTTTGCAAGGCGTTGTGAGTGTCTTTTCAAAATTTTGCAAGACTATCTTATTTTTTATTTTGCGATTTTGTGCCACAACTGAAGTGATTTTCAGACGCGGTTACATTTCAATCTGTAATCCAGGAGTACACAGCTGGGGAGGCTCCGACCCTCTGGGTTGCTTGGTCCAGATCTTGTATGCATCGGCCAAGTAATTGTCCGGGAATTTTGTGAATGGTTTCTTTGGTGGTGATGAGACATAAGATGACAAACTATTGCTTTCATGGTGCTCAACAACTGATGGACTTCGTTCTGACAGCAACGTCTTTCCTCCTGCTAACGCTATATTATCACCGAAATCACTTTCAATGTCCTCATCATCTGTGCCATCGTCGTCTATCATTAGTGTGTTAAACTCATCCACAACTTCTTCGTCATACAGCTGCGTTTTAATCTGTTCTGCAACGAGACGATCCTCCCGCGTTGGAGTTTCATGCGAGATATCGAACACATCCGCTAACAACCACAGCTTGTCACATTCTGTACACATATGATACGCCTAGTAAATCACACTCTCGTCCCCTACACAATGCACAGAGCCGCTTCAATATCTCGCCCTCACTTCTCACAATATTCGTGCTCTACTAACATTCAAATCCCTCCCATGTCCTATTCTAAGTATGAACAATAGCAGATCAATTGACTTGTTGTGTCGTATGTTTGCTAATATACCATTAACACAACTACCCGCAACTTATTTACATAGCATCCTCCACAGTACCACCGCACTCTGTGTCTAGTTAAACTACCTGACCTTGTTGGTTGAATGCTCACACACAGAATCACCAGTATTCGCTCGCACTTACTCCTACCACCACAAGCACTGGTTCCATCTCGCGCCTTTACGTCCCACACACTGTCCGTACTTTCTACGTGTGCACGCCCTGTCTACTCGCATTGCCTGTGGCCCATAGCATGGCACATTACACCGCACCTCTAGTAATTTGTAGTAGCACACGTCACCTGGTCTTGTTTATATTGCAGGGGCAACTACCAGTCGATTTGTTTTTTGTTCTAGGAAAGGACACAGTGTGGGGTTTGGGTCTCCAACTCCGAGGTCACATTGGCCTTTAATGTGAAGCTAGGACAGAGGAAGTAATCAGTCCTGGCCCCCGCAACAGTACCAACCCGGCATTAGCCTGGTGGGACTGCGGCAAATCAGTGACAACGTTTGTTTTCCCTCACGTGCGTTATTCACGCACAACTATCGTTCACCCTTTTCACGCATGTGTCTACAGTCTTCCCTATTGTCTTTTGTGTTATTCCTTTCTCTTGTACCTGAATTGCTGTTTTGTGCTATATCCGCTATCTCAACTTTCTGCAGAGCTGGGAACACTGCGCTCCAGATGGCAATCCTGTTTATGGCCTTTCCTAGTTCTTGATGCCCCTCTTATGGTTGGTTTTTCTTTTCCTCTTTACAAGATATTCAATTTCACTGTCATTCCTGCTTTTCCCTAATTTTGCCGCCATTCAATGTTTCCTCTTCGCTAGCTCCGCTCCCCATGGTCCTTAGCAGCTTAAATTTTGGTGATCTTCATATCTTTTCATGCTCAATCAGATGCCGTATGTTTTCATAGGTTTTGCGCTACAACCATATGGTCATTTAATTGTGAGGCTTTAGAGCAGCGTCTTCAAGCGAGTGAGTTCGAATCCCGCCCGAGACATTTAACAAGCACTCATTTAGCAGTGATCGAAGTTAAAGCGACCCATAAGAAATAAAGTTTACAACTTCTTTTTAAAATAGAAAAGATCAGAGTTAGGACAAATATATTTGGTAAAAAGAATAAATCTTTGTAGCCAGAGGTGAAAGGCATCAAAAATTTTCCTCATACCTAGAAAACGAGAAATTGGTTAGACATCTCTTCATAACCTTTCACTTGTTGCAGAGAAGTAAACACTGCATTCTCTGTAAACTTTTAGCGTAATTCCATGTATCACATGACCCTGGTGCCATTTAAATATTCCGATTTGAACTCAAGATGGCGGCCGTCCGGTTAGACACACACATAGACGTAACATGTTTCTATTTATTATGCCTAATTTTGGCTTGCATAACTCAGTTCGATTTCCTAAGACTGTTAAGGGATTCTAAACTAAACTTAATACTTACGGGGTGGTTGCAGCTTAAATTTGAAAAACATCATAGAATTGGTAAAATAAATACTCTATTTAAGCACGTGTGGAATTATAATTCTTATAAACCATTGAAGCATCGCATACCATAAATTGAGTCAAATAATATGTGCCATTCATTTCCAAAATTCGAATATTCGAACTTTTTCGAGGTTTCAAAGATATTCGAAATTCACGCGCCTTATTGTGAAGTGCTTAATTGCCTCAAAACTAGCACGTTTCTGTATATTTTTTTAATCAAGGCCCAGATAGAACAATAAACTTGCAGCAAGTTTGCTTCAATATTGACATTGCAAGTCTGCAAACTTATCGCAACCTTTCTAGTTGACGCATGCCAAATTTGCTACAAACTTTGCACGCCAACCTTGCCACAAACCATGTTTTTTAAAACATTGGTAGGCCAACATCGAACCTGTAGCAAGAAAATATTTCAGTCTGTAGTGCGATTCGAACTGACGACCTTCAGATTTGGAGGTATCCACAAAGGCTAGGGGAAGAGGACCCTGACAAAAAAATTCCTCCGACTTGGGGGTTGGGCGTAGGGTTAACCACCCCACATCGTTAAATATAGAGCGGGTTACGAAGCCTCAAGATTTGCCTTGGATGAAGGATGGAACTTAAAAAGAAATTACCTCAGCGCATGAAAATGAACTGGAATATCGGAATTCGAAACGTGGAATGTACGAACACTTAGAGAGGCCGGTACATTGAAAATACTATTACAACAACTACAAGAATACGAATTAGCAGCAATCCAAGAAACAATATTGAATATTTACAATGTTTGGGACATGAGGAACTTCACAATATATTAAGCAGTGGAAAAAACCGACAGAAGAAAGAGTGTGTTGTCTTTATAGTAGAAAGATCGATGAAAGATAATATAACGGAATTTAAACCTGTTAACGAGAGGAAATGATACGTCAGACTGAGAACCATATTTAATAGCGTATCGATACTGAACGTCTACTCGCCAACAGAAGAAACAATGAAATATTGATTTAATGAAAAACTTACATAAATGTACCTCAGTATCAGTGGCGGTGTTTGTCAATGTTGCCTTGTCGCGCAACACTAATTTTCTTTATTTAATTTTTAATTCAATCACTCTAAAATATAGAATATGTAATAATATTCTACTCCTCGGTGTTCAAAAAAGCCATAGTTTCCTTTTAGGAAGGGAAAAAAATATTCACAATTTAATCTTGGTGTTGTAATTTGCCTGCAACGCTTTTTAAGCCCAACTCGCTACAGAGGTTCTCCCTGTGCTGCATGTTTGAGTAATAGCAATTTCCACAGGTATTGGGAAGGTATTGCAGCGGGCAGGCAACTAACGGGGGTTTCTCCCCTCCTTTAATAAGCACGAGATGGAAAAAGCTTTTCATTGCATCCGGAAGGTAGCGCGCATGACCTCCGCTTCTCTGCGCAGGCTGCAGAAGCCGTCTGCTAGTCTCCTTTCATCTACACTCACAAGGGAGGGTCTCCAACTCAAAATTGAATTCGGACATGAAACCACGCTCATTTACTAAATCGAGGTCGAAAAAGACGAATCTGAAAGCAGCTAATTTCGCAAATGTTCGTATCACCCACTATGGGGGAGGCAAAGGGCAAATATGGAAAAGGACCGAAGGGGGAAAACTGGGTATATTAAATAATTGAAGGTAGTAAATATCATGTATGATGTATTAAAGAACTGAAAAGGGTCATATTTCAATTACGAACAAACACATTACAGTGTCTAGAAAGAATGGTAACGGCAATACAGACAGTGAAGTGCACATAAATAGTGAGGTGGTGTGAGTATACATACCAGAACAAACGAAATAAGTGTCCAGACAGACTTGTAATGACATGTAAATTGTCTATAAATAGTATGATAATGTGGCATGTCTTCTTGAAGCAAATGATCTAAACACAACCAACACCACAATGTGCACATTGCAAAAAGGAAATTTCGTCACATGGGTCAACGGAACACTCACACTCACGAAGCTAGTGTTGAAAGTGATATCGAGAACATTGTGGAAGGAGGTGAGAGCTGTACCAATATCGTATCCCGAAGCCTTCCATGCATATTGGATCATTTGCTTAAATGGAGGAGCACAGAACTGATTGTATACACAAGAATGCATTCTGATAATGAATTTTCGGTCGTGAAGTTTTACCAATGATCCAACGTCGGTGCTTTTACATCTGACTTCTTCTTCAATTCTGCGAATAATTGACTTATATTGACGAAAGAAATAACGCTCTAGTGGCTGAATATACTTCGTAGCTTTCGGAGGAATTATAGAAACTGTAATTTGCTTTCCGGGAAACACGTCATGCACAACTCGTCGGTCAAAAGACGAAAGGTCGTATCTAAAAAAAATACAAAATTGAGTTACAACCATCAGCACACTTCGCTTATGATGCTCCGCAATAGGACGATGAGGCGTAACTCAACTCCTAATACATTTGAAGATACTGGTGCTATATGGTGGACGTAACTCAGCATGTTGATATAGTGGGAAAAAGACGGAAAGACGTATCTCGATATACGTCTGTTCGTCGTTTTATGTTTTGTTCGTCATCCATACATTTTCAATAAGACGAATGGGTGTATCTCAATAACAAGTGTTCCAATTTATAATGCACGTATTTTTATTTTGATGTGAAAGTTATTGTTTTGTTTTGTACGCCTACTCTAACAATAAATTTTTAGGCTAAGAAAATGTTTTTGAACACTTTGTGCATCTCCGACAAAAAAGTACGCACAGCAATGGAAATGAAACAGCCATCCGGTATCATTGCTCATGATGGTAGAGGTGGTCGTCTACCTCATCCCAAAGCTAAGGACCTGCATGTTCGAAAAACAATTATACAACACAAACAAATTTCCATGCATGGAATCCAACTATTGCAGAAGCTCCAGCACACGTGAATATCTTCACAGTAACCTTACTGTTTCAAAGATGTATGATTTATACATTTCAGAATACGAAGGTACTGCCAACAAACCATCGTACCAGCTGTACCTTAACATTTTTAACACAATGAACTTATCCTTTCATCATCCTAAAAAAGACCAATGTTTGTTGTGTTCTGCATATCGTCAAGGTGCATACAACTGCCAAAGAGCGATTAGAAGAACAGTACCACGAACACATCAGGGAAAAACAAGCTGTACGTGAAAATAAAAGATATGGCAAAGACCCGTGTAGATGGAGAAGGTAAAAAATCAATCTCAGTTGTTTTCGATTTGCAACAGGTTATTCATTTGCCTATTTCCAACGAAAATCTGTACACGCATCTCATGAAACTCGACGATGTGGTGTCACGTCTGTGGAATTGTTCGCCGACGGATGCAGCGGGCAAAACAAGAACTCTATTGTTGCCACATTGTTGTTACACTGCATCACCGTTGCCAACAACATTCAAACAATTTCTCTCCGTTTCTTGGAACCTCATCATGGCCAAAGTGAAGGCGATTCAGTCCATAGCACAATCAGTAGAGCTATTGCAACAGCTGGAGACATTTTTTTTTACCATCTTAGCTTATTCCTATCATTAAACTTGCTCGTCGACAAAATCCGTACCGCGTTCATTCGATGGATACATGCTCATTTCTCGATTTCAAAGGTTTGGCAAATGAAATACGAATTCTGTGCGTAACGGCTACCAATGGAGCAAATGTTGACTGGACTGCAGTGAGGGAGCTGATGGTAAAAAAGAACTTCAGTGAAACAGTGTACTTTAAAAACAGCCATTTGGACGTTGAGTACTCAGCAATTGCTCTCAAACGACTGCGTACCACAGTTGCAAAGACACATGCAAAACTTCACACACAACAACTGAAAATCAACAATGAGAAGTATTTGGATTTGGTGTCTCTTTGTGAGGGGAATGTACCGCTTATTAGAAACATGGAATTTGTTAACTATTACAAGAACTTGCCTCATTGAGCAGTGGCGTCTCGTGGGCTTGAAAGGTGGTAGTTCACAACCAGTGATTCCGCCAGACCCCCTTTTCGGGGCTGTCACCCCCCCCCAAATTGTCGAGCTTATCCCAAGTATGAATTGTTACGGTAAAAAATAGTAGAAACCGTGTAAAACTCCAGTTACAACCCCAATTTTTATTTAAAACCCCCAAAACTGAAAATCCTGGCAGAATCTCTGCTCCAAAGAGCAACGAAGAAAATACGAGAACAAGAAACACATCGTTTGATAGCTTGAAACCATTTCTCAATGTGCTAAATAGAAAATAGAACTTATTTACACTATATACTGAGTTAAGAAATGGAAAAGGAACTCCACACAAAAATAAGTAGTTGGACTGGTAAGGAATTATTTCGCTTTTTGAGGTAAGCTGGTTCGAAAGCTCGACAGTGCAGCGACGAATGTATCTCAGAGCAGTTTTCCAAGAAAGTATACAAATGAAAATTGTCTTTCACAGTAAATACACTATCTATAACTCTTTGGTTGAACGACACACTAAAAAAAAGTTGTTTATTGTTTACGCAATGTTGCAAACTGCTTGATACTGTTCATTAGCTCTTCGTTTATTACTGATACTGGAACTCAAAAACATTTTTATGTAAATAGAGATGCAACATTATGTTATTTAAGCGTTTAATATATTTGTCCATGAACGATTTATTGTGTATTTTGCGATTTTGGTATGTAATGAACGTTTATCCTTGCTTCTGCCAGAAGATTTGATTACATTTTAAACACGAGAACGGGTGGAAAAGTCAAGGAGAGCTAGCAACAGTGCTCACTCCTGTTCTTCTGCTATCTTCGTTCACTCTAGGATTGTGCACGCCGATGTCCCATATACACAATGTTATAAGTTAGGCCTAACGCCAGTTAGCGCATATGGGGTAACGCGTTCACAAACGAAATGTGAACTGGAAACAAATTGGAGAGTAATAACAACTTGATAAACGAACTGTATATATGCCTCAGTGTAACAATTTAAAATGTGGTACGTTTTTAAATCTTTCGATAAGAAACACAATCTGAAACGAAAATAATAATAATAATAATTCTAAAATAGTTGGCAGTTCACGTGCTCCTGTGAACGTTAATACGCGACGTCACTGTCATTGAGTTGTAGTAAGCGCCAACGAACCAACTTTATGTGTAATTTTTACATCAGTCATTACATAGAATGTCATGTATTCAGAACCTTTGTATTTCCAATATGATTTAAGGTTCAAATTGTTTGTAGATCAATCAATATTTCAATATTTAATGTATCATTTTATTTTTGTCTTATTGATGTTCACACTATTTGCACTGTAGTGCATTTCACTGTAACTGTAACCGAAGACCAACGATTCATTTTTGTTTCACTTTTGTGTGGCACTATGTTGTATTAATTACGGTAATGACTCAAGGAGTTTAATACTATGTGTTTGCTTCTAACAACTATGTGTTTGCTTCTAACAACTATGTGCTTGCTTATAAAATTGTCACAAGTGTATGAATATAGTTTTCTTTTCCCTTAGCGAAATGTCTATTGTCATGGAGTAACTCAAACATTAACAGAGAACTTCAAAGGACGAACAGACGTATCTCAAATCATTGTTGATATCGCCATTGTTAACAGAACCACAAATTCTATTTCAACATTTTTCGACAGTACAGCGATGCATCTAACTTACCTCAAAAAATAAAATCGATGGTGTTAATACTTTCTTTCTTACAGTTCGTACTATACTTACGCAAACATCAAAATACTTCTCCTGAAAAAATACAAATTTTGAGATACGACCTTTCGTCTTTTGACCGACGAACTGTTGCATCAGTTTGTCCTGACCACGAATCTACCATCAAAAGTGTTTGAATATTATCATCAGTGAGTACGTCGAGTTTTAAAACGTTCTCATACCACCGTCTGACGTGATTTTTTGTCATTTTTCCGGACGCACTTGCATCGACATACATGTTTGGTGGTGTTTATTTTTCGATTGCAGTTTTAACCTGCCGACCAAACGTTCCTCCGTTTTCTTGAAAGCAAATATACAGTTTTCTTTCAAGTTTCCCAAGCGAAATATGAATTTGTATGGTATACGAGTGCGTAAGGTTATTTGATGACTGACATCTTGCCCACGTGTCTTTTTCTCCTTGATATGATAATGTCCTGGCTGTCACCATTTCATATTCAAAGCGACTTGGTCGCTGTTCCATACATTTTCGCGGTTGAGACCACACTGTTCAATGGAGGTATTGATGTCATGTACATACACTATAGCTGCATTCTGTATTGTTTCGTCATTTGTAATATCCATTTTAGTGAGATATTTTGCTATTTTTCTTGTCACTATCTTTTTTGCCGGCTTAAAATTCTTCAAAAATGTGTTTGAACAACGAAAATCCAAACCAAGTCGTTTTGCCGCAGTCTGTTACGTCCTTTTCTCCCTTTTCCTTCGACCATCACAGAATTATATTTTTTTGCGTTAATGTCCTTGTGAATTGCTGGACCCGGTTTGCTGCTCCTTGCTGGAGAAGAATCTGGATTATAATCACTTGAAGAGGGCTGACTAGCCTCCGTAGGTTGTTCGCACGCACTTTCTTCGGAGGTATCACTTCCATTTTCCTCTTGGTCATCCGCCACATCTAGTGTTATTTCTTCTGTGATTTCTCCAGGATGTTCAAATCTGTTTTGAATCAGGTTAAATAACACGTCCGCAAAGTCACTGTCTTCGGTTCCCCTTTCTACCACATGCGTATAAATTGGTAGTTTTTTTACCAAGTAACTTATGCACGTTAAGAGAATGTATACACGGCATCTTTCTTGCAGTAACGGTTCGTACACTACTAGCGCATTTCTCCTACAACCTCTCTGCACTGCACTTCGCTTTGCTTTACAATAAGTAGCGACGTTTGGCAGCATGCACACTACGCACGTTAACCTTGATTCTGGCGCCGTCTCTTTTTTTTTTTTTTTTTACCTTTGCCTCCCTTATTGTGGGTGATACGAACATTTGCGAAATTAGCTGCTTTCAGATTCGTGTTTTTCGACCCTCGATTTAGTAATATGAGCGTGGTTTCATGTCCGAATTCAATTTTGAGTTGGAGACCCTCCCTTGTCAGTTTCATTCTCTCTGTGTGTGAGAGAGTGAGTAAGTGAGAGAGAGTGGGCGTGTATGTGTCTGTGTGTGTTAGCGAGGGTGTATGTGTGTGTGTGTGTGTGTGTAAGTGAGTATATTCGTTCGTTTTGTTTTCTTTTGTTTAGCGCTGGTAAATTATTTTGTTCCTTCCGTTCCGCGTCAGAACTAGAGTTGCCAACTAGTGCAGATAGAAAGTCACCAGTCACGAAGTAGAATTGAGAAGCATTCTTTGCGGAAAAATAAATGTATTTCTACATTTTTCTAATCACTTCGACCCAGTGTTGTATTAAGTCCCTTATCTAAAGTCGTAAATAAAAAAATAGAAAAATCAAATTGGTGATCCGATCCACTGCGTTACAGACCTCAGAACGGAACATTATTTTGTTACCCTAAATTCCTGAAGTGTCCCGCGCTGTTTAGTTTCATTACAGTATGGTTGGAAAGTCTGTATGCAATGAAAAAAAAAATCCTGCCTTCGAATAGCGATGCTACCACAGAATGCTACGTCTCACGCGCGACCATCGAGTCCTACGTAACGATACTGAAAATTGAAAATACTACTTAGTGTCGAAAGATAGACACCAGAGCAAATATTTAAACTTGTTTGTCCATTTCCAGTCTAATCCAATGTGGACCAAATTTTCAGTTCTGACTTAACAACTTAAACCTAACCGCTTCTTATCGCTGTTTCGGTCCTTTTTTTTTTTTTTTTTTTTAAGTTTTAATTCATGAGTTATTCATATAATAGTATACCGTACTCTGCATATAATAGAAAATACAGCAAATAATATTTACGTTTTCTGCAAGAATTTATTTATTTATTATTTACCTTCTACAGAGAAATTCATTCTCCACTTAATGAAGGTTTACACTGCTACAGTTATAGTATACAATATATAAAGAAAAAAATATAAAAGACAGTAAGACAAAAAAGAATAAAAACAGCAACACAAAAAATACAAACTTGAATCTCTAATCTAATACACCTATAGACTTAAAATAATTCATACAAAAGAGAAACATAAGAAATGTTTCAACATTCATACATTAGGTAAATCATCAATAAAAAATTCCATAAATATTACATCGAGCGTGTATCAAACAATACACACATACATACATCACATTAGTCACACATACATACGTACATAGACACACATACACATTACATATACAGAAGTTTACTCATTTGCAAATAGCTAAATATTTGGGACAAATCACTCAGTATATAGAAATGTTTTTGAAAGTTGCATATTGAAAATTAAAATAGAATATTAAAAATCAAATCTGAAAAATGATCTCAAAATATGTTCGAAAACTGCGAAAGCTAGTGCAAAATCTATACTAGAACAGTTACACAAATTATTGTACTCGAAACACATTCTAAGTAACGGTGAATTTGTATATTGTTCTGTGTTTGACTTTCTTTATGAAAAAAATATACTTTGTCCGTGTATTTGCTCTTTTGATATTAAAACAAATCAAACTCAAAAAATGACTATCAAACTTTCCATTAACTGTTTTGTATAAAAATATTTGTTCACTTATTTTACGTCTCTTATAAAGGCTAGTATAATTAAACTCGGCTAGTAAGTTATTATATGAGATTCCATTTTCAATCGCAGATTGTTTGTACTTCTTATAAGAAACGTTTCTGAATCGACTCCACTTTTTTCACATGACATTTATGGGAGGTTGACCATATGGCTGAACCATATTCTACTTTACTTCTCACGATACTATTAAAAAGGATTGTAAGTGAATCGACATTATTTAAATAAGTTGCATTTCTACGTAGGAAACCCAAATTTCTGAAGGCACTATTGATTACTTATTGGATATAGTCGTTGAAAGTTAAGCGTTCATCAATAATAACACCTAAATCCTTAATTGATTCTACTTGGTTAATAAATGTATTTCCAATTTTATAATCTGCTAGAAATTTGCGTTTTGTTGTGGAGAAAATCATATAACAACACTTTTGCCTGTTCAACTGAAGACAATTTTTTTCAGCCCAATTACATAAAGCATCAATATCGCTCTGGAGGTGTTGACAATCATCAACACTTTGGACTTCAGCATATAGATCTTTGTCATCTGGATACATTAAACAATTTTCAAATTTAATTATATTTGGAAGATCATTAACATACAACAGAAACAATAGTGGACCTAAATTAGATCCCTGAGGTACTCCTGAGTTAGTTACATATTCAAATGATTTAAATTGTTTGTACCTGACGAACTGCTTACGATGAGTAAGATATGGTTTAAAAAGAGCTACAAATGGAGATGATAGACCAAATTTAGATAACTTTGTCAACAATAGAGCATGATTAACCTTGTCGAAAGCCTTTGAAAAATCCAAATATATTGAGTGTACTATTGATCTATTATTTAATGCAGAATATATATATCCTGCATTAAATACGTTGATTTTCAGACTTTTAACATGAGTCAGTATACGATTGTATAACATTTGTTGAAATACCCTAGCAGGTGCACATAGAATTGCCACTGGTCTATAATTTTCAATGTTTCCATTATCACCAGCTTTGAATACTGGAGAGACTCGTGGTGTCTTCCATATATCAGGAAAAGTTTTCGTTCTTATTATTAAATTATAAATAGTACACAATGGTTCTATGAGAACTTCAGAACAGGCCTTCAGTATATATGGAGGTATCTCGTCAGGCCAGCTACATTTTCTCGGTTTCAATTTTTTTAATCGCATCTCTATATTCTGTAAACGATGCTTCATTTAAAGGCAAAAACGAGCTTTCATAGACAGATTCTAAAAAATTTGCAAATCCGTTGGTAATATCGGAGCCCGTATCTAATATTTTGTTATTGTGTTTCATAATGCTGTTACTATTTCTTATTTTCTCTCTCTTATTGTGTACTAAATTCCATAAAGATCGAGTATCATATTTAATATTTTCCTCAATTTCTTTAATATAATTATTATAAGCTTTTCTTATCACACTCTTTAATTTCTTTCGAATCTCACAAAACATTAACTTATTGTACTCTGAATTCTTCATCCTTTTACTATAAGAATAGTTAAGTTTTATAGTCCTTATTATTTCATTAGTAAATCAACATGGATATGTTTTTCCTATATGCGATTTCACTTGAAGAACATTTTCTTTGAATACGAAATCTACAATCTGATATAAATAGTCAGTTGCACATTCCACATGATTAAAAGCACCCAATGCACTGTATATCTGCGTCACGAAACATCGTATATAACTTTAAGAATTCAGCTCTTTTAAAGTTAATTAAGACATAAATAATAAACGAGTCTCACAGAAATATTAAGCGTAAAAAGCTGAGTTAGAACTGAAAATTTGGTCCATAATGATTTAGACTGGAAGTGGACAAACGAGATAAAGTATCCTCTCCTCTTCCTGGCTTCATATATTCATGAAATTTTTGGCAGTATCAGTAGTCAATCCAGTATCGCTTTTAGATAGAGGTCATTGCGCACGATTCATGTTACTTTAATCGCGAAATCATAATTTTAAAGCATTGTATCGTCCCATTTCAAATGCTGTGTATATACATTGTTACATCAAGTAAAACTATTTCGCAGTTTTTGATACACTTGTTAAGAAACGGTTACCCCGAGTTGGTAATATTTATTAAACTTCCTGTCCAGAAACTTAAATACTGTCTTTGAACATAAAAAGGATATTGTTTAATGCATGAATAAAATAGTGAAGATGGAGCAAGAGAAAAATTCAAACACAATCCATCGGGCTGAAGTACTCAAGAAAACACGTATTAGCAGCCGTTTTAATTTCTGGTTTAATTTTTTAGTAGAATATGCCTCTTGTGGATTATTTTTTTTTTATCAACTTCAAAATCGAGAAATTGACCCTTCCTTCGCACCATTTCCCACTTTGAAACAAATATTAGACTATAAGAGACCAGCTTGATGATTCGAGTGAAACAACAGACAATACAAACAGGGTATCAAGAAGGAGAAAGAGTGAAAGAATGGAATGGATAAGGGAAGCAAAGGAAGTATGCGATGTGATTATTTGTGAAGCAAAATCCCGCTTTACATTCACAAGGTACGTTATGCCAGCCACGCTGTTTACACCAGAGAAATTTCCGAGTTACTTTTAGAATTTCCCAAAGGAGAAATTATGTTCAATTTACACATTTCTTGACAAAGGAAAGCTCTGTCGTCACGAACTGTCTTCAATCTACTCGTCAGAAGAATTTCGATCAATGTCAGGAACTGTGGGCTGGTTAGAGTTTTTTGTTCAAAATAGCTTGGAGAAAACGTTTAGTGAATCTTCCAAGCTTCTAAAACTGATATTAACAATACCAAAAACAGTCACACAAATTTCTAGCCACGAAAAATTGTGACAAACTATCAAATTTAATATTATAGCTACGACATTTTTCTAAGTTCTCTCAAAACCGTAACTAATTGACTAACGTCCCTTTATTTGATTGTCTGTTCACTTCTTTTTTGTATACGTTACATAATTTAATGCTACGTTGATTAATTGTGACTAATTAGGTACCCAGTAGTCTCACACATAGTGAAAGTCCAGGCCTGCAACCAGGGGACTGAGTCACCGTAAATTTTCCTTGCCAAAATACAAATATTTAATTTTATGTATGTTTCGTAAGTCAAGCCCTTCCCTAAATTTTTCGTGGCCCCCTACTCTTTGTGGCTGACGACGGGCCTGAGTGCAACACCCAATGGAGACAACCACCGGCCGCCACTGGTGAGTATGATGTAGAAATTGTGCTAGGAGACCTAAATGTACAAATAGGATGAGAGGAGATATATGAAGGAACAATTGGGAAAAACAGCCTACATCAGAAATCAAATGATAACGGACAGCGATTAATACAGTTTGCAACTAGCCACAATGAAATGGTTAACTCTACAACGTTTCAGCACAAAGATATCCATAAAATAACGTGGCTTTCACCCGATGGAAAAGTGCACAACCAAATTGATCAAATTATAGTTAACAGAAAATATGCAAGATGTATAATCGACGTCAGAAGTTAGAGAGGAGCAGACGTAGGAACGTACCATTACCTAGTAAGAATTAAATTTAAGTGCAGAATTCAACTGAAAAGGAAGGGAATTAAACTACAATATTACGAAATATATCTTTTGATGTAGATAGCTGCGAGATAGAAAAGACTCAGAGAGAGAAATACCATGAAGTACGCAAAGTAATGATTAATGGAAAAGAACAAAGACCAACAGGGTGTGGAATATAATTAAAGTAGAATCCATGTGGAATGGAATGAAGAATAGTATAACAACAACAGCATACCTAACGATTGGGAATGGAACGCTAAAGAAGAAAATAGCTGGTTCGATGAAGAATGTGAAGAAATAGTGCAGACAAGACGAGAAGTTTACAAAAAATTTCTCAATAGGTCTACAAGCAGGAAGAAAAAAGAAATAGGATGAATAAGAAAGTAAACAGAATGTTCAAAAAGAAGAAAAGAGAATTAACAAGACTACAAATTTCACACGCAGAAGAAAATATGAGAGATTAGAACAGCAGAAGCATACAAAGAGATCAAGAAAATAAGGAGACGATTCATTGCACAAACGACAATGTGTAAAGATAAAGAAGGTAAAATTATATGGGAGGATAAAAGAAAGATGGCGAGAATACTTCCAAACCTTACTGAACCCACAAGAACAGGACCAAGAAGAAGGAATGAGCAACGGACAAGAACAACGAACAGATAAAAAATACAATGGAATCGAAGGTAAAGAATGTATAACAGATACCTACAACAGAATAAGTGAAGAGGAATAGACAAGAACTAATGAGTGTAAAAGCAACAGGCTACGATAATATACCGGCTGAATTAATAAAATATGGAGGAAGGGAAGTTGAACTACTCCAGCAACTGCTAGATAGGATATGGTTGAAAAGAAATATCCCTGAAGATTGTATAAAAACTAGGCCCTGGCGATAAAATTCATTGTAATAATTATAGAGGACCTGTGTAGTGCACATAAAGTGTTGACGAGCATATTGAAGAAAAGAATGGAACCAATGGCTGATTGGAATCATAGTATTCTAGGGGAATGCAAATCGGGATTTAGGAAAGGAAAACTTACAACAGACAAAATAAATATTTTTCGTGGAACAGATCCTTGAAAATGCGGCTAATTTGAAATAGAAACTCACCAGATCTACGTAGACTTTCCACTAGCATATGACACTGAAAAAAGAGGAAAATTAATGGAAATATTGCAGTATTTTGGCTACCCGCAGAAAATAATGACACTAGTAGGAACAACAATGAAAAACACAAGGGCATATGTGAAAATTAAGAGCGAACTCAGCTAACCATTTCAAGAACAAAAGAGATTAAACAAGGAGATGGACTAGCCCCAATGTTATTTAATCTTTTTTTAGAATTTGTAATAAGATAGTTAAAAGTAGATACAGACGGAACATTAACAAACTAGTACAGAAAACAGGATACGCGGATGACTTAGGACGCACCAAAAGTGAAAGAATTAAAACATTTAATAAAATAGAGAGCAAAAGTAAGCAAATAGGACTGAAAATCAATTAAGGAAAAACAAAAATGATTATACAATCACATTGGAAGAGAGAAGCAGAAAATATTGTAGATGTCGAGAGTATAAGATTCAGAAGGTACAAAAATTTAAATACCTAGGAACAATAGTAAAACAATTAGAAGATTGAAGAAATTAGAAGTAGGATACCCGCAGCCAATAAGGCATACTAAGCAATAGTAACAATGTTTAAAAATCGAAATATAAATTGTGAACATAAAATCGTACTCTATAAAACTTTAATAAAACTGACATTAACATATGGATGCGAAACCTGGTGTCTTACTGGAGTGGCTATAAAACAAAGATATATATTTGAAAGAAAAGTGTTAAGTAGAATATATGGACCAACTAAAGAAGGAGAGCAATTGAGGAAAAGATATAACGCAGAAAAATATGAATTATATAGAAACATTGCAAGATCGAATTATGTACGAATAAGAAGACTACAGTGGGCAGGACATGTAAGAATGAAAAATCAAAGAATACCCAATAAAATGATAAGTGGAAGTTCGAAGGAAGCAGAAGGAAAGGTAGACCGAAAACCAGTTGGGAGGATTAGGTCCAAAAAGATGCTAGAGAGAGAGCTATTTGAAGTGCGTGGATGGAGTAGGATCGCACAGGAGAGAGAAGAATGGAAGCCAAGGATTTAGAGGCTAAGGATCAACTACGGTCCAAGAAGCCGGATAAGTAAGTATTGCGCAACTACAGTCTGTGGCTACAAAACTCAGAAACCAGTGCACCCAAGTATATGACGGGCAAAAAAAATAATATTTCGAAAGTTTAGTGGAATATCTTAAAGATAGCAGACAGCTATGGGTGAAACTTAACAATTTAGGCTTAAATATAAAGAACAAAGATGAATGCACTGTATTTCTGTAGATTCTAATATATTGAATGAATTCTTTTCCCAAACCTCAACTGATATTGATGCGACTGTGAAACACGAAACTATTAGCAAGCTTGCGAATAATAGCAAAATTTGCAAAAATGATGTGTTCTATTTCATTTGTGTTTCCCCAATAGAAGTTCATCAGGCCATCAAGAAGATAAAAAGTTCTTCTGTTGGCCCATATGGCATATCAATATATTTTATAAAAATGATCCTACTTCATGTCTTGTACCCATTAACAATAATAGTAAACCAGTCTATCATAACAAGTGTATTCCCATCTGCTTGGAAACATGCCTACATTTGACACATACCAAAGGTTAACACTCCATCTGCGCCTAATGAATACCGACCCATTAGCATCCTATCATGTCTTTCCAAAATACTGGAATTTGTTGTACACAAGCAAGTCATACAACACACAGATCAAAATAACTTACTCATAGAGAACCAATCCGGCTTTAGAAAAGGTCAGCTTACCTTACCTATGGCGTGACAGCTCGTAGTCGAGCCTTAGCCTCCTTGAGAAGTCGCCTCCAGTGCGGACGGTTCATCACTAAAGATGTCCAAATTTTTATCTCTGCCTGTTTCAAATCTTCCTTTACTGCGTTCCACCATCGGTTTCTCGGTCTACCTCTTGTGCGCTTCCCTTCAACTTGACTTTCAAAATTTTTCTTTGCAATTCTGTCTTGATCCATTCTAGCTACGTGACCAAGACAGCGAAGTCGGGTTATTTTTGCATACGTTACTAAGTCTTCGTCTTTGAACAGTTGTACAGTTCATTATTGTATTTTATTCTGCGTTGCCCATTTTCCATTCTTGTTGGACCGAAGATCTTTCGGAGTATTTTCCTTTCAAAATTGCCCAGTAGTTGTTTGTCTTGTTCTCGGAGTACCCAGCATTCACAGGCGTACGTCACTATAGGCCTTATTAGTGTTTTATCGTTTTCGTTATGTCTCTTGATCAGAGTATGGGCAATAGTGAGAAGTATTGCTCTGTTGGCAGTTTGAATTCTGTGTTTAATTTCCGCTGTTGGATTATTTTCATCTGTTATCATAGATCCTAAATAGGAGCTGTTCACTACTTCAGTTATATTCTTCTATGGCGACTTTTGGACCAATTCTTCTTCCTATGGCTAGGTTTTAGGATATTACCATTACCTTTGTTTTACCTTCATTAACCATTAATCCCAACTTCTTAATTTCTTCTGCTAGATTGGTGAAAGCTTCTTTTACCGCCTTTAGACTTCTCCCGATAACGTCGATGTCGTTAGCTTATCCCAAAATCTGGTAGGTTAATTTTAGTTTCGCTCTTCTTATTGCTGTTTCCAATGTTAGGTTAAATAACATTGGGGCCAACCCGTCTCCTTGTCGGACTCCTATCTGTACCGGGAACTTCTGAGATATTTGACTTCCAATCTTGACTGTGGCACATGAATCCGCAGTTAAGATTCGGCACAGATGTGTTAGTTTGCTTGGGATTCCAAGTTCCGCTAAGGTTTTCCAAAGCTCTTCACTTGTAATGCAGTTGAACGCGTTGCGAAAATCTACGAAGAAATGGTATGTTGTGATGTTGTTTTCCCAGCATTTTTCTATGATTTACTTCATTGTAAATAATTGGTCAGTTGTTGATCTGCCCTTCCGGAACCCACTCTGGTATTCACCTATTGTATTTTCGTAGAATGTTTCTAGTCTTCTGCGCACCAAAGATGTGAATATTTTATACACTGTAGACAGTAAGGTAATCGCTCTGTAGTTTTGGCAGTTCAGTTGATCTCCTTTCTTGTGGATTGATTTTATTATGTCGGTTTTCCATTCAGTTGGAATGGTCTTTCTACTTTTCCATATCTTGGCTGTTAAAATATGAAGTACTTCAATTACTATTTCTCCTCCATTCTTTATTAATTCTGATGTGATTGAATCTATGCCTGGTGCTTTGTTATTCTTCAGCCTCTTTACTTCTTCTCGTACTTCCTGTATGGTGGGTTTTGATCTTCTTCTGTTGCTTTTGTGCTTGTATCCGCTTCTTTATGCATTCTTGCATTTTGGAAAATTTCTTTGATAGTAGCTAGCCCACCGTTTTAAAATATCTTCCTTACTGCTTCCTTATTTTTCCTTCTTCGTCTCTAATTATTAGAATATGGTTTATAACGCAGTTTGAAATTTCTGACTTCTCTAAAGAATATCTTCGTTTGCGCAGCGTACTTCAGGTTTTCAATTTCTTTAACTTTGCTCTCTAGTAGTTCCCTCTTCTTTTGTTTAAACAGTTATTTCGTGGCTCTTTTGGCTTCCTTGTATGCTTCCGTTTTCTTCCGTGTGTTGTGAGTTAGTGTTTTTGCTCTTCCTTCGTTTTTTGCTTTCAGTGTGTCTTGGCATCCCTGATCAAACCATTCCTCTTTTTGCGACCTTCCTTCTTGCCTAGCAGATATTTGGTTACTTCAGTTACGTTGTTTTTTAGTTCTTCCCATATGTCATATTTCTATATTTTCCCACTCGATTCCAAGCAGTTGTTCCGATAGTTTGTTTCTGTACTCACTGGTTGTTTCCTGTTTTAGTTTTTCCGTGTCCTATCTTGTTAGGGGTTCGAGGTTTTCTTTCGATTTTTTCCTTATTTTGTTTCTGATTTTAGTTGTTACTAAATAGTGATCGGAGTCACTATGTGCTCCTCTTCTAGTTCTGACATCTAGTATGCTACTGCAGTATCTATTGTCTACGACGACGTGATCGATTTCATTTTCCGTCTGTCCGTCGGGCGATTTCCAGGTAACGGTGTGGATTCTCTTATGTGGGAACCACTTGCTTGATACTGTCATATTTCGAGAGGCGGCGAAATCTATTTATCGTCCGATACATGTGCACTGGATTTTCGTATGGTTGGGTAGTAATAGTGTTCTTTCCCTATTTTTGCCTTTAGGTCGCCTATAATGATTTTCATGTCATATTTGAGTGAGTGATAATTGGCTATAAAACTCTTCTTTTATGTTGCTATCTTTTTTCTCTGTAAGTGCACGAACTGTGATTATTGTTACGCGTTTTTCCTTTCACTCTGAGTTTGCAGATTCTTTCGGTGACTGGTTCAAAGTCTTATTTTGTCCTGAATTCGTTTACTCACATAAAAGCCTGTCCCAAATTCTGTCCTAGCTGTGTTATTTCCTCTATAATATACTGTTTCATTTTTCTTTTGAAGTATACCACTACCTTTCCACCTGATTTCCTGTAGTCCACATATGTCTACCAGGTGTATGCATAAGTAGTTTCCGGTTTACCTGAAAGATTGCGCCAGCGAAAAGTACACAGCGTATTCATTTGACATATACGTCATTTTGTTCGTCTGACATTAAACTACAAACACACACAAGTTGAGTCCGCCAAACACTAGCGTCTTTGTTTTATCGTTCAGTGATCATGTCGAAGTTTGTACCTGAAAAAGAACATTTGCGGCATGCATTGCTTTTCTTATTTAATCAAAAGAAAAAGGCTGTTGAAAGTCATCGTGTGCTGGTAGAAACATATGGTGAACACGCTCCATCGATTAGAACATGTGAGACATGGTTTCGACAATTTAAAAGTGGTGGTTTCAATGTGAAAGACAGTGCGCGCTCTGGTAGACCACAAAAGTGCGAAAACGAGCAATTGCAGGTGTTATTGGAGGATGACCCAACTGAAACTCAACAGCAATTGGCAAAAGCATTAAATGTGTCACAAGAAACAGTCAGCAGACGTTTACGAGCAATGGGGAAGATCAATAAACTGGGTAAA
>JAGDQP010021236.1:0-32028 GCA_022664845.1 Lepisma saccharinum | reverse complement strand
ACATCGGTTGCTCAGTTAGAAGTCGAGCGTCTTACCGACTTGGCTAAATCGTCAGACAGAAAAGGTACTAGATGCAAACGATATTTACTTAACAACATTTGAATTAAACGACTACACTATAGATTCAAACAGTGTATTGGATCAAATATATGTTGCTGAGCCCCCAAAACAAACTAAGTTACTTGCACGACTTATCCCATGGTTTAATCACTTCCTATTTGTCAATTGAGAACCAGAATTCCCATTCATTGAGAATATTCCATTTCTATGAAAGCAAGCAAGATGGCGACAGCGAAACACTTGAGCAGCATTACTGCTTTCTTATCGTAACAAAATGTCAAATGCTGCGCTTGCTTTCATAGAAATGGAACATATTCTCAATGACAGGGGATTGTGATCCCTAATTGAAAGATGGAAAAGTGATTGAATCATGGCATAAGTCGTGAGAGAAAACACAACTTTCTTTGTGTTTGGGGTTCAGCAACATTTTTTTAGCCTCTATACTGTTTCAATCTAGTGCTTTTTCGGTCTGACAATTTAGCGACGTCAGTAAGGCGCTCGGCTTCTAACTGAGCAACCCATGTTCAAATCTAGCTGCTGCCGTAACTTTTTTTCTCCCACTACCGAAATCAACACCGTGTGTTGTGTTGATTTAACACACAAAAGTGGTAGTCATGCTGGGACACCGCATTGTGTTGAATTAACACAGCCATTTTTTACAGTGTATAGCCACTAGTGTAGCTTGCCCTATAAAAATTGAAATTTTGAAGGTAAGAATTTTTTCTCTTCGTAAATGTTTCTTTATCGGATTTTGAATGAAAGTTAGAAATAGATGTCTAACAATCTTTGCTTAGTTGTTCTTGGTTTTAAGAAAAATTCGCAGTTGTTCTCCATTTTTTAACTTTACTGTTCTCCACTTAACATTTTTGTCTTTTTAACAAAAATGATCTGGTAACACTGCCTTATTGTACAGTAATAATGTACTTCTTTGTAGTTATGATGGTTTAAATATTAAGTTTTAAAACGTTTTTCTACGTGAGCAGAGCTGAACTTACACCAACGGTATGGCAGGTAAGGCATAGATCTACCAATGGCCTCTCATCTTCAAGTCTTCCTCGGTAGGAGGTTTTCTTCACTGGTGTCAATACAATTCATTTAAAAGAAACGTCTGAAACAATTAGGATTTTGCTTAAGCCTTATTTCATCGGTCCTTTGGTTAACCACAAACAAACAATTTTCTCTGTAAGGAAAAGTTAAATTTGGACTATAAAAAATTATATTGAATACTTCGTTTCTGGTGTTTTTAAGTTTTTCACATAATCAAACAAATCATTGAACTTTTGTCTTCCCATTATGGGGAAGGTTTTGTTACAAAATCTATGCGTTGTACACAGTTATAAACGAAAGAAACTCATCGCGTTGTTTGAGCAATATTTAAATGAAATAATTACAACTCTTATAAGTAAATGGTTTTGCTGTAATAGGGGACGGCCTTGAACAAGTAATGTATTCTCGTTGAGAAATACTGGATATTAGTTGTTTTGTTGTTTTTTTGTTTCGAAACTGTACATATTGTGAGAAATATTAAGATTAATTACTGCCAGTAAACGTCGAACTATTCTAAAGGTAAGACACTTTTAAGATTAACTTATTTTTCTACAATAGTATATGAAACAAATCGTAATTGTAAACGATTAAGATGACCTGCAATTATTTAGTAATAACCACGTAACTATTTGTATTAAATGAAAGGGTTCTATTTCATTTCTAAGTATTATTTCAAACTAGTAGAGCCATTGTCACCCTAGAACCAGGTTACATAAATAACGTTTGATCCGTAAAATAAGATCAAACAGAACGTGTTCCAACATCATGTGAATTTACTTTTGCACTAACGATAATCAGGATCATTCCGGGATTTAACTAGACATTTCGTAAAACTAAGAATCTGTCAAATTAAACTGCGATCATTAGAAATAATATTGACACTTATGAAATAACATCTTTCCAGAACTGCAGGATATATTGAAATCATAAAATAATAGAAATCCTTGACCAAAGTGTCCAAAATGCAAAATCATGGCTGCTCTATTGTAAAGTATTACGGCTTTTGTACTCATTTTTCATGTAAATTTGTATTTCTTGCTTCTAGATTCCACATTTTACGCTAACTTTAGATTATATATTAGATTAAGTGTGGTTAGGTTAGATTGCATCAGATATGAAACAAAGAGAGGCTGTGAAGTGATTACAACAGAGCAGATCCGGAAATCCTATTTCCAGCGGGTATATATATCCTCAACTGCTACATCATTTGTCCCTTTAACGCATCCAACGAGCCAATACTATTGGAAAACAATATAGGATCATTCCATGTCAGATCATTGCAGATAACAAAAAAAAAAAAATACCTCACCATCTCACAGTCAGACTTTTATGAATAGATATGATTACAGAGAAATATCAGGAACGTATCCTGTGGACTATCGATGCTACAACTAAAGCTTCAACTTGTAAACGAATTGTTATCTACACGAATAATATTAATTTACATCAATTTCTGTGTCCGTACAGAAATTGTTTGCAAAATAATATTTTTTAGATGTATTTTCCAAGTCCGCCATAGCTTCGATTTTTCTTAGCGCAATCTGGCACAGAAAGCTGCATGCTCTAACACACAAACACCGTTGCGCGTGGGATGGAAAGGAGGCTTTCGGATAAAATACCACCAGGGCATCGTTTCTTGAAACCTCTGCTTGCCTGTGTATGGACTAGAATAGCCACGGCAAATTAAACCGATAAGCGAACCAAGTACAGGACATTTAAATTTTGTCCTCATCACTTAATGTGTAACAAGTCAAAGGTTGGGTGATGAAGAGAAATAAATGCTACAGTGATTAACATTGTATTGTAATTATCGCCTTCGTACGGCAATTTTATCAAACTTCATTACTATCAAATTTTATCAAACTGTACTGTGCAAACTTCATTACTGTACGAAAATAGTTATATTATTGTTAAATTCACCTTAGTAATCTCTTCGTTTTGTCGATAGAGAAGGAGATGCTTATTTCGATTAGGAATAAAATAGAAGAGGGTTTTTACCAGCTTTGTGGGTTGAGTTACAGTTTCCTAAAGGCCATAACCTCAATTCAGTTGACCATCTTGTTAGGAGTTCACAAGCATGGCAATACAGATAGATTTCATGTGCAGATAACTATCCCGTCTTCACAGGTAAATGAAAACTTTCTGTCTTTTGCTTTAATACTTACTTCATGCTTATAGGACGAGTGTTTTATCGATCCTTGAAATCGTTCAGTGTTCTCACTTGACAAATAAACCTGTAAATATATTTTTTGTATATAGAGCCCTATACAGTTTAGGTATTCTCGTGCATCAACGGGACGGGCGTAAGCCATAGTGCTGTTACCGCCCATACACTTCATTTTTTTTATCCTGCCTCAAAATAAATTCTGACAAAAATACCCAGCACACCAGTAAGTCACAAGGAAAAAAGAAGTATTGGTTCTTTCATTTAATTTCTGATGATGTTACGAAGGAAGAGATTATGTTATTCCCTGGAGTGAAGACTAAATAATATATTTATTAAACTGTCTTATTCAATGGTAATGCAAAATCTACAATTTAATGTTCCGGTGGGCATTTGGATTATTCCTTATTCAGCTCAAGCTGAGGTAATCAGATGGCAACCATTACTTATTGATGATTGTATTCATAAAACACTACAGTTTGACACCAAAAGACCAGCTATCTTCCGAACATATAATTAAGGCATACACTAAGAGAGGAAGCTAAGCCACTAAGTGAATAAAGTCGTGATTACTATTTTCTTTCATTCGCCTTATCTCTGTCTACAATTTAATTACCACTATGTGTTATCGGATAGGCCCAGAACACGGTAGATCCCATAACAAATAGTGATAATCAAATTGCAGACATAGATAAGGTGAATGAAAGAAAATAGTAATCACGACTTTATTGACTTAGTGACTTAGCTTCCTCTCTTAGTGTATGCCTTAATTGTTGAATGCCAGTAATTGCATATGCCAGCGATTTTATTGAATTTTTCCCTCCGCAGAGCTCAAGACGGACTACCCAGATGACTGCCATTGACTTGCTGATAGTTTTTTATTTTAAGACGCTAAACTTTTACACGTTAGGAGACATAAGCACAAACATGCTTAACCACAGTAAATACATTTTTTTAAGAATACTTGTCCTCCTATGGGTGTCCCATTATGGAACTTCGTACATGTATTAACGAATAAAAGATCATTATTCTCCGATGATTTCACAAAACCGTTCGTAGTGTTATTTTTTCTATTCAAGATCAAAGATCCATATTCAGGGTGAAAACTTAAATTTCATAGTGAGACTCAAGTGTTACATATCAAATTAAAGATCTTCACGTTCAAGACCTTCACAATAACCCAATAATCATATCTCTATCTTAATTAGGACAAACGTTACAAGAAATTTAAATAATTAATGTGACTCAAAATTTCGGGGAAAAAATCAAAATTTAAGATCCTGTCACTCCAGACACAGGACTATAATATTACATTTTTGAGTGTTTCTCATCCGGCCCTACTATAATAGCAAAGTTCACAAAAATCTGGGAGGATGAGGTAAATGACTGTGTTGATCTGACGTGCAATGTTATATCACTCCACAAAAGAATACACTTGAGAAAGGCCATTAATAATTTGGATGCAGGTAAAGGTCTTGGACGCATATAAATTCAATATGTTCAGGAGAATTTAAGTGTATGTTTCGTAAGTATAATCCATATATGATCATTTCACGAACATAACAGTTAATGTGAGATGAGAGCAATTGAATCGTCCAATGTTAAAAGTGACTAAGTCAAATAAACCTTTTTTTCGCCTTGAATCTATTCTATAGAGACGATATTCTATTGACCTACGTAAACACGCATTAAGTTATTGATTTGAATTCTTTCAATAAAGTATCTGGTGTAATATTTCGATTCATTAATAAACGCGATGTCTGAATTAAGCTCAGATGATCTTCATAGGTAGCAGCTACCGTATATAATTATGTGCCTAGTAATTCTGTGAATTTCAATTCTGAATTAGACTCGACCTACATTGTACGAAAATGTGGATTGTATTCGTTCTTTCGATTGGCGAATCATCCGTGAACTTAAATGTGTTCATAAAACTTTGATGTGTTAACTATTGTTCTGTGGGTTCAGGCTTTATGCTCCGGTAGTCCATATGTTAATGCATCGCTTAAGCGAATGAGTAGAGCTCATTAGGTCCCCCAACTTCTGCAACTAATTCTTGTTCTTTTCTACTTGATAAAGCACATTCTTGCAAAGCACCTATCAAGTTAAGAGAACGTCTATCAATATGACTGACTCAAACTACTTTTAAGGTGAAATACTGGCTTGCCTAAGAGAGTAAAACATGTTGAAGGAAGAACAAATTTGAAGCAGAAACATACATATTTTTACAAAGCATAAACATATACCAGGAGTTTGTTAGGAAGCAGAAATAACATAATTTTGTTACAACTTTAAAGCGTTCTGCGAACACGTTTGTAATGTGATTTGAAAACGTTTATTTTTGGATAAATAGTCCACTAGAACATTCATATTAATTAACATAGTTCGATTAGAATTGCTTCCATTTTTATTGAATGCTGTGTTGAAAACAACTAACAAGGAGAGTCGATCAATTGTCAAACATATTTTTGATTGATATTTTTGTAAGAAAAGCTGAGCATTACCTGAGGGTTAATTTGGCAAAGCACTAATACGCACTTCTTTGCCACTGCCGAGAAAAAACAACTTTGAAATATTTCACGTAGGTCATATTGAGTTCTTTTTTATGTATTAAAATGTTTATACTTACCAGCATAAAATATTGAAGGTTCAGAATATATTTCTTCCGTCATGATTACAATGTCAAATACGTGCACATACAATTTTGGCTACTCCAGCGCAATTACCTTGGGACATGTCGATGATATAAAAATGAAATCCTGTTTGTGGAAAGTGATCAAAGAGTGTGGAAATATCCTTATGTTCTTAAAGTAATGAAAGAATGGTAGCCAGATACACAGTAATGGGTACTGGGCGAAAGCGCGCTACCTGTTGGAGAGTATTTTCTTCATGGGCGCCATCTTGAAGTCCGCCATATTGAATCTATATTGATTTTCTTAAATGGGAAGGGGCTATATTATTCTGCGTTAGAATTTAACGAGAATACGTTTGTGAAGTCAGTTTTGCCATCAATGTATTATTGTGAGAATTAAGGACATGTGACGCTAGTTTGCGGTATTGATTCAGGAGCCTAAAAAAATAATTTTGAAATAACGGAATAAATAAAAATAAAACTAATCCAAATCGATGGGGCGCTATACCCAGGACCAATTTGTATGTATTTGGGTTACTTTCCCTTTGTAATTTCTAAACAAAATGGGTGTTTACATGCTATTATTGCATCAATACTAGAAACTAAGCACCACATGCTTTTATTTCTTACAATAATACATTTAGGGCAAAACTGACTTCAAAAACGTATTTCTCATTAAATTCCAACCCAAAATGGTTTACAAGACCCCCTTCCCATATAAGAAAATCAAAAGAGATTCAATATGGCGGACTTCAAGATGGCGTTCATGAAGAGCATGCCCTTCGGTACCTAGCGCTTTCCAGCCCCAATTACTGTATATTTGGCTTCGATTCCCTTCACCAATTTAAGAACATATTGATATTTCCACACTTTTTCATATCTTTCGACAGACAGAATTTCATTTTTATATCATCGATATCTCCCAAAGTAATTGCACTCGAGTAGCCAAAATTTTAATGTGAACACACTTTGACATTGTAATCATGGTGGAAGAAAAAAAAATATAGTTCTTTTCTGCCCCTTCAGTGTGTTTGCTTGTAAGTATAATCAATTTATTATATAAAAAACTCAATATGACCTACGTAGAATATTTTAAAGCCGATTTTCTCGGCAACGGCAAAATAAGTGCATCTTAGTGCTTTGCCAAATTAACATTCAGGTCATGAACTTTACTTACAAAACGTATGAACCGAAAATAAGTTTGAGAATTGACCGACTCTCCATTGTAAATCAAATTTTGCAATTTCACCATATATCACAAAACTTTGAGAGTTTGAATACCTAGGATTGTGAAGAGATGTCTTCATTGGATTCATAAAGAAACCAGAAAAGTGATTCTTCATTTTATAGAACATAATTTAAGTGGCTTTTAAGGCTGGAGCATTCAATTGTTGAGGTTAAAGGAAATATCCAGAAGTAGTTGAAAACCTGAACGGGACATATTTGTAAGATTTCGTCCGTTCAAGAAATTAATCAGCACGTATTTTTCATTAGTTTGATGGTAGATACTGGACTGACATACAGAATAGGTCAATCCTTACTGGTCCACCGTATATACAACGTTAAGATATTTTTCCTCACCCACAAGGGTAAATAAAGGAGTATATGACATTTGGAACGTTGTTTTACTATTTTTACCATATTTGCACTTGCATTTGCACTAACTTGTAATCACAAATATGTAGTATGGATCAAGTGTTCAAGGTATGGGGTAACAACTAACAACAAACCAACGACATGAAAGTATTTTATTGAATTTGAAAAAAAAAAGCACTTGAAGACAATGTTTCTTACCTTATAAATTGTATAATTTACTGTGATTTCAACAATAAATATTAAACTTGTAACTGCTTGTTTGTATCTATAGGAGTACGTCGAGGACAAATGGCAATGGAAGGGTTAGTGCAGTATTTTTTGTTGATTATTACTGCTACTGCTTTCATGTACTGCTGTAGCGCAAGAGCACGTTATATAATATCCTTCGCCATGTTAGCGACAGTATTAATTATTGTTGTTCCACTGGCGGCTACAGTTTGTCACGTTCTGACAAATCATAAACGAGGCTTCAATAGGTAAGTAAATACAGAACAAGATACACTATCAATTTTGAACTAATGACGTAGTCATAAAATATAATAATCGCACTGAAAAGAACTCTAACAAACATACTGATGGGGCAAAAGAGAATCATATATAAGAATGAAACACAAATGGATACAAATTCATAATGATAAGGCACTATACTAAGAAGTAATGCTTTTTGGTGTCATTTCGTCCATTATTTCAAAACGAAATGGGTGTTTTTTAGGCTATTGTATCATTACCCTGTACTACTGATACATAACATTATCTCTCACAACAATACATTTATAATAAAACTGACTTCATAAAAGTATTTCCCCTTAAAAGTCTAGCCCTGAATGATAAATTACACGACCTACTTCCCATTTAAGAAAATAAATGTATATTCAATATGGCGAACTTCAAAATGGCTGTCATAAAGAACGTACCCTCCAACAGGTAGCAACTATCACCAAGTACCCAATACTGTGTATTTAACTTCTACTTCTTCCAACAATTTAAGAACGTCATGAATTTCCACGCTTTATTGTCACTTTAGACAGACAGAATTTGGCTTTTTTATCATCGATATCTCCAAAAAGAACTACGCTAGAGGCTCCGAAATATACATGTTTACATACTGTGACATTCGAAATATGACAGAAGAAAATTAACATTTCCTGACACATCAGTACGTTTTTTTTTTTTTAAGACAACTGTTTTGTTAACTGATTTCTGGTAACTATAAGGTTTAAGGATTCGTCTAGACCTACCAGGTCATAAGGTCATAAACTGGGATTTGGCTGGAATTTGGTACGATAGCTCAACCATGTTCGGAAGGTTTTTTATTCGAAATATCACCTTCCCTCGAAACATAATTTCAGAGTTATAGCCTGTGGAAGAAGGTGGCGTGGACCAGAAAATGCGATCCACTTTTGAGCAATGCGCTTCGAAGCTAAAACCAAGCAGATGGTAGAATTTTTGCTAGTAATTCTGATATGGACTCAAAAAGCACACAATATAAGAACTTCCTAAATTTCACACAAATCGTTTAGTTTAGTTTAGTTTAGTTGTGAAATAGTTTAGCACAAAAGAGACAATTGATATCCAAGTCACGTTGCGTACATAATTAGACCTTCCATCAGTGTGTGTCAGAATTACATCGTCTTTTAAGGCACTAGTGCACAGTAAATGTTTGAAATATGTATGAGAATAAGTGATCGTATTGAACAACTATTTACTGAGAGAGACCTTAAACGTTATTATTAGATATATAATGAAAAAGATATTGATGTTCCCTGCGTCAATACCTTAAAAATCGCCATTTGTGCTTTAAGTAGAAGTTATAGGTTGATCAACATACCCCAAAAATTTGGAAGAAAGCGTTTTATTACAATTTTGTAAAGCATATTGTCTAAAGAACAACATATCAAAAATGGCCAAAATTGGAGCATATTTAGAGGTATATGACATCAAAAATTGCCACCTTTTGACATAAACTCCCAACACCAATACAAATATGCAGTTCCAATCAAAGTTAAAACTAGTAAATGAACAAAATTTACAGTAAATCTGCATTCACTGGATGACTGGCATTACACACTGGTCCTTTAATCGCAGTGGTGAATCCAGAGAGAGACAGAGAGAGGGCGCGCTCTCCTTCCTCAAAAAAAAAACATTTTAAAAAAATATTAATTCAACAATTTATCTAAGAGAAAGCTTCGACTTGTTTCAGAACAAACCTAATTAGTATATGGATATCAATTATTTGGGGTACCGATGGGATATTTCATGATAAAACTTCGCAATATGCAAGGAAATATGATATATATGCTCAGACAAATATATGCAAACAAATAAATATAACACATATTCGATTTCTTGTAGATGAATACGGAAAGTCAAATAAAAATAATAACGCAATTACCTTATTTTTATTTATTTATTTTTTGCTAATTAAACGTAAAACATGAAATCCTGTAAAGTATGACATGTTCATATTTTTCATTGAAAATAAACACATTGAAATGGTAGGTTAGTTCAGTTGAAAGGTGTTCTGAAGTATTATTGGTTCACCTTTCCAAAATATGGTTGCCCATCGTTTCTCCGTTATTGCAAAATATCTTCAAAAAGAGTGGCGGAACTACTGAGACTTGTTAACAATCTGAAAGTATCAGCGATCAAAACTAATAATATACACCAAATCACTGGCGAAAATGACTGGCATATTTATTGAAACTTGTGGAGTACCATTTAAGACCATTCTTGTCATAATCTTTTACCTTTTTCACAGTCAAACGAGAGATTTTTAGATTTGCCATATTTTGTAGTACAGCTACGAGGGGCATTTGATAAGTCCTGGGCCTACATAGGAAGGAATTGTGTGATTTAAAAAAAAGTCATTAGCGTGAAGGTCTATATACTTTGAAGTCATCTCTAGCGCCGTGAAGTGGTGGCGTCACAAACCATTAGTCGAGATAGCACGAGTGAGATACGTGTTAGTGAAGGCGCTGTGATCGCCTAACCTCTTTCACAAGGCAAGTTGGCGAAGAAAATTCACGAGGACATGGAGAAAGATGGTCCGTCATATGCAACGGTCAAAAGGTGGATGGCAGAATTCAAACGAGGAAGGACATCATTTTAAGATGAGGATCGTCCAAAAGCCCCATGTTTCCAATTCCTTTCTTCCTCAGTGGTTGGCAGCACTGGATCACCACTGGGAGAAGTGCATAACAGTCCAGGGAAACTACGTAGAGAAATAATAAAATTACACGCGCCTGTGGCATTCCCTTCCTAGGTAGGCTAAAGACTTATTAAATGCCCTTTGTACTGGTACAACTCTTACTAAATCTACACACAAGAGAAGGGATGTACTGTTAACTCAATGGAATAATATATAGATGCATAATTATCTCAAAATCGTATCTCAGTGGCAAGTCTGGTTTTGAACGTTTATTCCTTATATATGTTGCTTCTAATGAATCTGTTGCAATAGTTTTCTAAGAAGTAATATTTCAAATTATATAATAATGTAGGCACGTCCCCCTGCTCCGTCCGAGGGTTTTGGAATATAATAATAGTTATCAGCACGTAAAAGTATGAAAGCCATTCAAAAAAATAATTTTTAAAATAGCGTGGCAACGCTTATGACTGGGTTATTAGGTACAGAGATAACCACAGCATGTTTCGATTATGTCGAATATGTATACCCAAAGTTTAGCAGTCTGAGTCAAAGTTGTTTAAGGACTAAAATATGAAATTTAAATTCAAAGTTTCGTCGAGATATGTTGCACAGTATAGAAGTAATTTTAAACTAGTAATCTTTAAAATCCATTGGCAACACTGTCAACTATAAATCTTGAAGTAGCCCTATGAGGTGTCCCAGTTCGTAAATATCAAGTTAGGTATTGATACGTCCAAGGCTATGAAAGCATCTGAAAATATTGTATTTTTTGAAATTGGTTGGCAACACTGAGAACTGCGTCGCCGAAAGTACCCACATAAACTGCCCCAGTACAAAATGCACATGTATGCAAAATGTTGTGTGCAAATCAGCGCACACGTGTAGATTTTTACAAATGAAGACTTTTCTATAAGTTGAATTATAAAATAGGTTATTATTACTAGTAACTGGGGTGGTTTGGGCCGGAGACCCTTAAAACTAAATCATATTGCACAGTGAGCCAGAAATAAAATTTAGCGGGGCAAAATTCCTATCGTTGGACTAAGAAACTTAACAAGCGTAGAGTGATTAATTTCATGGTTAGAAGGAAGTATATGAAGAAATGAAACACAAAGACTGATTGTAAATCATGGAAAATATTATTTTTCATGAAATTGCAAAATATGTAATGTTAGTGTGAATTCACGTTACCATATAGAATAACAATTATAAGATAACCATTATCCTGGTTCACTAAAATCACAAGGCAAAATCAGCAGAAGCAGCAACAGCATTAGAAGAAGAATCATCATCATGATCATCCTCGTAGTCGCTGTTGTCGTCTGCAGTTTCATCAAAATCCCGCGACTGTAGCTGGATTTCTGGTTACTTTAGTAAATTCTTCATCTCATGCGGGAAAGAAATCACTTTATATTATCGGCCTTTTGCAAAGATAACTTACAACTGGATCAGCAGTGACCAGAAATGATTCAGCACATTACGTAAACTTGTTTGCATGACAGTTCAATATTATTGTATCCTTATGGTAAGTCTACATTAGGTCTTGTTGATAAACATGTTTGTGTGCGTAAGGATTATCTAAAGATCGTGACAATCTTCAATAAATTAATTTGCTTAACAAGTAATGATGCGTATGTATTCCCCTTGTCTTCAAACTTCCTAACAAGAATGAAATTGTTGATTTTGGTTTACTGCACAAAAATGTGCACTGACTTTGTACAATTTTCTTGCGCGACGTTTATAAATTGTCACGGTCTTTAGATAATCCTCGCGCGAACAAACATGTTGATCAACAAGGCCTAATGTAGACTTAGACACCAAAGTAATAAAACACTTAACTTGTCGACTTGCCTTATAACTTACATTATATGGGTTTAGAAGAAGGGTCCTTTACATGAATTCACGAAAACAAACTTAAACAAAGTTGTTTAAAAATTTATTTCTTCTATAAATTATTTAATTAAACGCAATTTAGATACTTAGGAACAAATCCAATTTAATGTAAGTACGTTCAAATTATCCAACCTAATAAATATTACAGAGAATCGAACTAAATCAATTTCCAGTACGATGTTGTTCAACTGTTGAGAACCACTTAAAGTGAGCCAACCGAAGCAAATATTGTTCTGGGTAAATCCAGTGGAGGGATACTTTACGTGCATTAACCAAGAAAACAATTTAGGGGGTATTTCAGCAAAGTATGAGAAATGGAACATTTTATTTTATTCGCAGCGTTACACGTTGCTATAAATATTATTCTATATTAAACGTTCTACTCTTTTCTGCATAACTTATTCTCAAAATTCAGAATTTTAACTCCGGTAACATAGTTAATAGAAACATCGCCTCTAGCGTCTATAGTGTTATGTGATGCTCAGCTGTTTCCATGATAACTTGTGTCAGCACGGAATAATTTTACTTCACCTTTTGTGTGAATTACTGGCACGATCGAGTCTTCAAAAATTGAGTTACAACTTGGGTCATATCAAGCATGAGCGTGCTATTGTCGAAGGACTATAATTATACATAGATTAAAACCGACATAATATGTTCTGTGTATACCCACTTACGCTTCTAACGCATTACAGACTTTTCGGTAACATATTCCTCGTATTTTTACCTGTAATTCGGACTTTTCTATAGCAATGCAGCGATTTACTAATAATTCCGTAGTAGTTGAAACTGGCATAGAATGTTATTAAAATTATATAACTTGTTTGGATAATCTCTTCATTACTTAAATCATTTGAAAGCAAAGACTTCCCATGTGGTGAATGAAATAAGTAAATAAAAAAAAATGATACATTTAGAATTAGTGTAATGTCTAACTCAATGTCATGACTACAACGAATAAATTAAATTAGATCTAAATGCATTATCTGAAGTGAAATGTGATATTGTCTGAAGATAATTTATAGTTGCTTTAATTTCAATTTGTTTTAGATTCCGTTTGTTAGTTACGAATTTTAGGTGTACACGTTTTTCTTGTAGGGAAAGTTAGAGGTATCTGAAAGAAACCAGTCTGAAATGTTGCTTCCATTTGAAAATAAGAGCAATTTTTTGAGCACCGTTTTTCACTTTTTGGACGGACCTTTATCCCGTTTTCGCCTTACTTTGCCCATAATTCCCTTTTCTCTCCTTTTGCTGCCACATTTTAACATTTTCCACAGCGTATTTGATCCTTTAATTTTCTTTTTAAATTTAATTTGGATTGCAAGTTGTAATACGTATAATGATAGTGAATACGAGATTGAAGGCAAACCTCAAACCATACCTGTAACGATCAATTCCATCGTTTACATTTGTCAAAATTAAATTAGATCTAAGCTACTTGAGACTGTCTGTAAAACAACGACGAATATAACGTATTTTAGGTCAGCAGTGAGCTGAGTGCACCGATATCGTGTGGGGAGTCTACTAATGTATGCTAATTGCATTGTCTCTTTTCACAACTAATTTTACTGAAATCAATTGTCTCCTGTTAGTGAATGTAAATTTGTTGTTTAACAAGTCCCGTTCTGGCGAATGTGTCGGAACGAAGCTGAGAAAAATGTAAATTACGTTCAATGTAAAACATTAATGAGACACCATACTAGAATTTATTTTCAGCTTGAAGGATCAAAAGAACAAGACTTTTTGAAACAATTCCGATAGCCTCCATTACGAAATACATTTTAGCACCGTGCTTCGAAGATTCAAATTCAAATGAAATTTACATCGACCTGTGTGAAATCTTTACACAGGGGAAATTTCACTCTATAAGATGGCTTAACAATCTGAAGGTTGTGGGAAAATTCCAGCAACCGCCCATCCTGACTGAGGATTTACCGTTTTTTTAGCCATACCAGCCAAATGACAGGATTGTATCTACGAACTTGGTCCTTGTCGACCACCTTCCAATAGCTTTTCCAACACCTTAAATCAGCCTGAACTAAAGATGTCTAAACTACATAAATAAATTCAATAAATTCAACCTCTTATCTCCAGATAGAAATAAATTACTTTTAAAAACTTATATGTTTAATTATTGCGAATGAATACAATTAATCTATGTACTTATAATTATTTAATTTATAGCATCTGCAATTTACAAATATATATAATAGTTCCTTTCCTATTTCCGTGATAATATTGCTCCTAAATATCCTAACAAAAATCATTAAGTTTAAGAACCGGATATTCATTCAAATGTTTATTTTAATGTAGTGTAGCTGTAACCAAAAGAAATGCTTTCTTTATAGATTTATTATGGTTTTCTTTTCCAGCCAATTTGCGTTCCTGTCTAGATTGACATTGAAATTAGTAGGAATCAGTTTGGATGTTCGAGGTATCGAAAACATAGCACAAGATTCTGAGAAACCGTATGTGCTAGTATCTAATCATCAGACATTTATAGATTTAATAAGTAAGTATGGAACTTAATTGCTGTAAACTAGTCTAGTAAAGTTTATAAATCAGAACTGCAAATGTTGATAACTACTATTAAAGGTGTCGGTTTTACGCTGTATGGAAAAATATAACATTTGTTAGTACATACTACAAATAATCAAATCTGAATGCTTAGTACAAATCAGGTGTATATGTGATTTTTTGGTGTAAGAGAAATTATTTACGAAATAAAAATTACTCAGGTGTCTTTCATATGTATTTGCACTACGGTATTCAGAAATTTCTGGTGGGATATGCACTGCAAAATACGTGGAACAAAAGCATATTAGATGAGCACAAAAGCAGTTGAGAGAGCGCATGCTTAAACAGTCGTAGGGATGGACAAAAATTAGCGTAGCAGTTATTTTTTCACTGCTACCTTGGATAAACTTCTATCACTGCTACGACTGATAAAAATTAGCAATTTTTGTTAACTGTTATGTTTCTCCGAACTTCGCCAAGGGTGTAAAGAACAGCACACCGATGAAATAAGCAGTTGCAAGCTGTTAGTTCATTTTCTATTTCTGGGAAGAAAGTGTTGGATGCGCTACCCCACATGTTTTCACTCATGAGCGTGTCATAAAGCAGAGCTGCATAAAAAACACTGACTAGCCCCCCGCTAGCAAGTGTCTGCTCAGCGTTGTGGTTACCGCATCCGACGGACAGCTAATCCAGTGACCCTGCTTCAGTTCTCGGCGGAGTCATTTTTTTTTCTTCAGAAATATAACTTTCTTTCCTTTTTATACATATACGCATCTTCAAATTATATAAAGTTCACTAACTATTATTTAGGTTAGGTTGGTCACGTTCGGTTTTTTTTTCTATTGACCACACGATTCACTCTAGTTCACGGCAAAAGTTACAAGTGACTCTGGTGTCAAAATATGATCATTTTTACGATATGTGGCGTTTCATCAATGTAAAAAAATGTTGATTAATCCGTGTTAATTGAGTGTTGTTAAATTTCCAATATTTTAAACCGTATTATTAACAATACTCATTTTCAGGGCACTAGCTAACTATAATTTCTTGTTGATTTAAGCATATTCAAAGATTAATTTATTTCGCATTCGTACACATTTACTATACATTTCTTACGGGATCGACGAAAGAAATTAGGTCACCATATTTATTTGATCAACAGCATAAAAGGATGAAAAGTTACTGCAAACGCACCAACCTTGACATTTATGATGGGTTTTCGATGGAGATTTCGTTGTTGGTGATCAATATAGTAACGTTAATATTTGAACATGTGAAGATATTTACGCATGATTATATTGCGTTATGTATTTTTTCTGTTTATATTAGTGGTCAGAAGATGTCAGGGCTTTTTATAAAAATAAAAACCTATACACTGGAAGTCTATTGTCCATATATAATCGGGTTATCCTTTCTCAAATTGTACGCAGTATTGTTCTTTCTATTTACTAACATACGTTTAAAGAAGTTACTTAAAGGATTTTGAAAAGAATGGTACATGAATTTGTAGGTTTGCAACTATTAGTTTCAGTCTTTGTTAAAAGTAATGGAAAAGCGATTTTCACATCATTTTTCCTTTAGAAGCTTAAAATCTTAGTTCAAAAGCAGCGCACCCACAGGGTACGCTGTGGAGTCTGGGGTTCCAGTTTGACAGCGGGAAGTCTTTTGTAGATATAGTATTAACACTCGAAGGGGTCTCCATAGTCTAGTGGTTAGAGCGTTTGACTCACGCCCGCGTGGTCCCTGCTTCAATTCTCGACTGGAGTCCCACTTTTCGGCGTCAACCCAGTGTCGTGAGGAAAACTGGGAAGTCACGTGAATAAACACGTGACGGCTAGTCGGTATAGAAAGCCACTAATACGCCCGGCTTGTTCGTGGCTGAGTGGCACTCAGAACTGATCACACTGCCGCCACTCAGGTGGACGCAGTTCCACCAAGCACGGACAGATGGTGTTGGGACAGGCTCAGAACCTATCGGTCTGTAACGCCTGTGGTTATTATTATATATAGTACTATCACCCCAAAATGTCATTACTTGCACACCTGTTATTGTACAATGTACAATACCAATAGATCAAACTACCACATTTTGGGTTGATTAATTGCAAATTCAAGAATACTGACGATTGGTTAACAATAGAGTATTGTTATCGTATAGTAAGCGGTTGAGAACAAACAGTAAGTGCACTTAAAAACCTTCTGGCACAAAAAGTACACAAAAACTTCACCAAAAATGAACTTTTTGTGAACGCATGTGAACTTTATGTGAACCTACCGAAAAGATGGAAACTTTCAGTGTGCTCAATATGTCTTTTTATTAGCTTCTGGCCCACGGTGCATATTTTATACACATTAAGTTTATATTTGCTGTTGTTCACATTAACTACGCTTCATTTTGAGTTCACTTTTAGTACATTTGCTAATATCCAGTGAACCTTTTGTGCATAATTTGTGTATTAGTACACCAAAAGTGCATATATTATGCACTAAAATGTGGCATAGTTCATATTAATTTCACAAATAACTTTCATTTAAAAATGTTTTTCCTAAACTGTTATTTTTAACTACTATTTTCAAATAGAAGCTTCTGCTGTCTCTGATACGAAAAAGTAGACATTTTATTACACAGCATTTTAAATTGGTCTCTCTCAATTCCAGAGCTATCTCTATTACACAGCGTTTTAGATTGATGAGACAAAAGTATAAATTACATCATACATCGCCACATTGCTCTGCGGACAAGTTTCAGCTTCCTTGCCATTCTCAATACAGTCAAAACGAAACCTAGACATTTTTTTCGCGCATACGTATTAAGCATATAAACAAAGTACTTAGTGTAAGATACAAAATATGTAGATTACTGATGAAAACTCCAAGATAAGAACGCGCCTTATGAACTTTTAACCAAATTGAAATAACAGGTCTACGTGTTTGCCCTTTGAGAGACCATTTTAACAAACTATCTTGTATGAATAAAACATGTATAGTCCGACTGTTATAAGCAAATCTTTATATGATTTGTAGTTTACGTAATACTGATTTTGAATTTTAAAAAATCTTCTGTAAATTCAAGAGAATGGATCAAGCACGTTTGTTTTTTAGGGGCATTCAAATAAATTTACGTTGTTGAAACTTTACAGAACATTTTAACTTTAGTTTTATTTGAATAAGTTAACTTCATATATTTTACAAAATATAGAGATTGGGAGAAAACAAATAACCTTGTTTATTGAAGAGCGTTCTGAGATGAATCTTTAAGATAAAGGCATCTTCAGAGAAAGGGAAGGAAGCAAGTTGTTTCCTATTTCTCAGGAAAAACATATTATTTAATTATGAGAAGAAAAAGACAAAAACAAAGAACCACCGGCACACATATGAAGTGTGAATAACTTTTGTTAAGAAGTTAAGAAGCATTTAATTTTCATTTAGTTGATGTCAAGAATTAGTTCACTTAAGCTGAGGTCTTCCAATTTTTCCTCAAACACATCATAGGATTATTGGTATCAGTGATCTTCCTTCAGTACCTCGCGTTAAATTATTCTTAATTCTTCTCAGACGGAGGAAAAAAAGTATCAAATAAAGAAGACAATATTCGCATTATGTGAATTCCTATAGTTAGTTACAAATTAACTATGTGGTACTAAAATCCTTAATAACTATTTATTTTGTTTCATTTAGTAGGAGCAGCTATTTCTGCTCTTTGTAATCCAGTAGTTACATTGCATAAAAGGGAGTTGTTGTATGCTGGATTTCTTGGAATCTATCTTTGGATCAATGGAAGTTTATCAATCAGAAGATGCAATTCGCAAAAGGAAAGAGATCGCTTCAATCAAGAAATCGATAAATGCTTAACAAAAGACAAGGTAAATATAAAGCATATACACATGTTATATTAGGTTACACTTGCTTTGATTAAACTCTTATATAGATATGTATTTTTCTTTTGGTATCAGTGACAAATATGTTATATATCTTCTTCACATAGTTAATAACTTTCATCCAAAAAGTGGATAGAGAATATGTTCTTAACCTATAGGAAGTAGAATTTTACCACGCGTGCCCAATTGTCAAAATAGATTTGTATATATTCCGGACTGACTCGTCCCTATAGTAAGTGAAAATTTCTCTGGAAAGGTTAAATTAAATTAATTTAATGTTAGCTAAAATCTAAATCAATGTTAATTTGTATTAAGTATTGCGTTAGATTAAATCAAATTGCTATGGTATTCTGAGAATTATCTAAAGACCATGATGTGCCGTGTGTAATATAAGTAATAAATGTAACTCTGAAATGTTAAAAGGAAAGTTTTATATTTATTGGAAAACAAAGATTTCCTTATTTAACGATAAGGAAATGGGAAAGTAAAGAAATAAAGAACTCTAGTATAAAAAAAATCACATGAAGTTATGGTGAGAAGTCGTTTGAATATCAAGGTGACGCTCGCTTTGAACCGAAACTACCTCGTAAGCTAAAGGCCTTCTACATTTTTTGAGGGAAAAAGTTGAGTTTTTTTTTTATTTCGTGGATCTTCTAATGAAAATGAAATTTTGTAAGAATCAGAAAGTACCGTAGTTGGAAATCAATATTAAACCATAAATGCTACTAAGAATGAAAATGTAGAAAATACAAAACACAAAATGACCGTACTAAGTAGTTGTATATGCAGAGAGTAGGTGAAAGTTTCACAGCAAAATGCTTCTGTGTAGACTAGCGAATAATAGAAAAGCAGTCATCCTAGTTTATCAGGTAATTACAATTCCTTTCAGCTTTCTTGCGAGCTGTTTATTGTTCTACTTTCTGTTTAAGATTTACTATGATCGTTCTCAAGTTTAGTGCTTTCACTTGAACACAAGTGCATTACATTAGTTGATGAAGAAATAATAATCCCTGAATTTATTAATGTCGTTAATTCAAAATACTCTAATCATCTGCTGACATCTACATCATTCATCATTCCTCTATATTTCTTGAAAACTCTTTCACTTTCCTTTTATCTTTTTCACTTTTACGTTCACCTGCTTTCCCTCTTCGCTCCTCCTCACACTCCCTTCTCCTTGACTTTTTGGTTCTTCTGCTACTGCATCCACTTTTCAATTCACTTCTCTCCTTCTTTCCTTCCTCTTTCTTTCAACTTCTTTGCTCTTCAGAAATCCACCCAATTCCTTGCATAAGATTACTTTTATGTAAAGTATAAATCACACACTTTCATTATTCACTGTATATCTGATGTTATAGTTTCGTGTTAGAAGGTTTATTTTTTGCTAATTATGTATATTTGAAGTTGGTTTTAGAGATTTGGCGCTGCAATTAGTAAATAACAATACTAACGATACACTTGTTTGAAAAATAAGACATCATTGTCGAATGTAAAGGAACACTACGATATTTTCCAAAATTGCTTTCATTGTAAAAATGATCGTGTACTTCTGATTTATTAAGAAACTTTATTCGAACTGAAACAGCAAAGTTATGGTGATAGTTATATTTTAGAATTTCTATTAAGTTCATTCACTTTGTCAATAATATACATATTAGTTTTGCTACTGTGGATTCTTCAAGTATGAGTCAGTTTCTAATTGTTTGTATTACATTAATTTTAGTGCAATGTTGTTATCTTCGTGGAGGGAACACGAGCTGGAGTATCACCAGAAACTTTCCTAGCTTTTAAAAAAGGAGCATTTTACTCCGCTATAAGAAACCAAGTTCCTATCTTCCCTTGCGTTGTTTCTCCTTATGCGTTTATCAAGAACGGAAAATGGCTTTATCGTCCTGGTAAGTAATAAAAGACAGCTAGTTAGTAACACATAATCTTCTATTACTGCATTTGAAATAGCTTTGGAAAGTAGTGAAATTATGAGAAAGAGGATATTCTGATTCACTCCTAACTTAAACAAATCCATAATACTGCTTCGAGAAACACACTTTCTCGAGAAACGCACTGTCGAGAGAGACACTTATAGTGATCATAGCAAAACATTGTTGCAGTTCGCAAGGTTCCAACTAATGTGATCTAACACAGTTCTTATTAGTGTAAAATGCAATGTATAGCACGGCGGCATTCCACTCGATTTACTTGCCAAGTTTATTTTTGAGCAGATTTCAGACATTTTGTGTACAAAATCAGAAAAAGAAACGTGTACGAATCTTTCTGATATATATATTAATATGAGGGACCTGTACAACCTAATGTATATACTTTTAAACAAATATTCATCACTTTATCCTCTGAGAAATCGCATAAATCGTCCAAATATACTATCATATTTTACTGAAGGTGTGCAACTCATTCCTGTTTATTTCACAGTGGTAGGTCAGACATAAAGCCCGCACCTTTTATTTACACCAGTCGTAGATTCTGTTCTTATATGAATTTCTCCAAATAAAATATATATTGTCTATGACTCGAGCAGTGCAGCCGGCCGCGGTAGTCATGTACAGACGACTAGTCGTCTACGTTAGTGACGTTACAAATATGTCATCAGTCTATTCGTGTGCTGTGTTGCTGAGTCGCGTTTCCCACCAGGCGTCAAACTGATTCGGACCAACCAAATGAAATGGCCAACTTAGTTTTGCAAAAGCGTTTGAAATTCACCCATTTTCCCTATAATCAAGACGTGCACTCCGTTTTACCTCACTGGTGTGGTAATTCCAGGTAATTAGCCTTTTTCTTGAAAAATAATAGAATATAGATTTTAAAGCCCATGGGCATTTTGGAGTTACAGACCTAAAGAACAGTAAATGCAGAATAATTGTACGGATTTTCATTAGATTTTGTAAATAACCTTGGCTTCGGCAAGTAAACAAAATGTAGGTATTCTGTTCTACCTCACTTTGCCGTATATACTGGAAGAATTTTATTTTTATAAATGATTGTTATTGAAATGTCACTTAAACCTAGCTTTTTGAATAATATTAGTTAAAGCAGAAACATGTTTATTAACGATAAGAGAGAGTAATGCAGTCTGTTGTTCAGTCATTTCACAATTGTCTTGTAGCCCATCATTTGTATCCTGTAAAATTTGTTTCTATACCTATATTTGTATATATCTTCACTTTATCTAGCGCTCTTTCAGTTTTCTTCTCTTGCTCTATTTCATTTGAATGTGTTATTATTATTATTATTATTATTATTATTATTATTTAGTTTCGATATAAAATGACTACAAAAACTTTAAATGGAACTAAAATCAATAAATTCTTGAAATGTGAATAAAGCACGTGCGCAAATATTTCTAAACAGGTGACGTTTCATACAGGTGGCACAATGAAATGTCAAATGAGAATAAATTTCAATCCCTTCCGAACAACGTGACTTTTACAACATGTCTCACAAATCCCACCACCAATGATCTAAATTGCATCCGAATTTAAACCATTAAGAAATAAAATATTGTAATAATACTCAGAAACACTGACAAGTATTGGTTTGATCGAATGTTTTGTAGGAGCATAACCAGAGAAAACCTGTAATAAATATTGACTTCCATCTAAAGACACAACCACTGTAAGGTTTGTTCAGGGTTGAATATGTGAATTGAACTGTCTGTACTATTTTATAAACAGTTCAAATTTGATGTACTGGGATTCCGAGAATTTGAACACAACTCACCACAAATTCCATTAGCAAGCGGTCACAACACACTATTCTCTGTAATATAATCTTCGGAGATACCTAAAATAATTGGATTTATGCTAGACACAGCATTGTTTTACATCTTTCTGTGTGCTTGAAATATTTCCAAACTGATAAATTTTCTATTCTGTCACAACCTTAGAGATTTTTTTTGAACAGTTTAAAACAATGTCTCGTTTACGTTAAAATTTCGAAAATTATTTTGAATTATATTCAAGGACAATGCCGTACGAATAATACAATTGTGAAATCGTGGCTATGGAAAGAAATTGAATGAAACATATAAATATTATATATAAATGTGAATAATAAACGACACCAAAAATACTCGAAATATCTTATAAAGAGCTAAACAAAGTTCACCACCGAGATACAGGTACTACCTATCCTAATAATTCTTTATATTTAGATTCATTTCATTTCAATACTATCTACTAACAGTTCAAAATCAAAGAAGTACAAATTAAATGATAGAGTCATCAACATTAAAAACACATATTAAGTAGGAACAAGCTCGTAAGTAAAACATTTTCTGTTATTTGCAGGTAAAGTGATCATACAATTTCTTCCACAAATATCAACGAAAGGACTGGGAATAGATAAAGTTGAAGACCTTCTAAATGACACGAGAACAGCAATGGAGAAATGTTATTTTGATCTCAAGCACGAAATAAATCCGTGACTTCAAACGTTTCCTTCATTTCAAGAAGTTATTGCATCTGTACGTTTACGATGTGATAAGGTTTCGACGTTTAAAGACAAATAGTTTATTGCAGCAAGCTTTAATAGTATTATATTGATGTAATATATAACATTTCCAGGTGTATAGGCAGATTTAATTTAAGTTTACACAAAGGTACTCTAACAATCGAATGGGAATAAAACGTTCAGTCATGCCCTATATTCAACTAAAGGAAGTATTGTTGATTTCACCATGTTAATAGCATTACCTTCTTCTCCAACCGTCTTCTTTGGGCCATTAACTGTTTTCCCTGGCTAGATTGAAACCAGTTCAGAATAATCCACAATATTGGCTATGCTTTAATCCACAATCCTGGCTCCCTCCCCAAAGTACATGCCACATAGATTGTGGTAAAATTATAGACCCATGCTGATTCTCTTTGATGTAGTTCCAGTGTATGCTCGACGGGTGCCATTTGAGACAGTCTGGATTTAACACTGATCAAGAAAATTTGCATACTACGCTGAACCGTGAAGTTCATACTTTTGTTAACAATAATCGGATAAATCACAGGGAGTGTGTTGAATAGCTCTGATCAGGGTTATCGTAATGACAGTCGACACAAATTACAATTGCCAACAAATCCTGTAATTACACTAATGGTCCCTTTTCGTAGCCATTACGAAATTTTGTTTAATGTTTTACTGTGCACTCACTTGATAAAACTTTGGTAAACTTTATTGATATGGGCCAGTCGAGTAACTTTTGACTTCAGTCCGTCACGATTCGACTCTATACACATAGTTAAACTCCACAAGCACCCCATGCTCCTGCCGGGCCTCAAACCCAGGACCTTCGAGTCGTTGACCTAACGCCTTAGACCGCACGACTACTCAGCAGGCTGTCTGTAGTCACTTGATATTTTTTGGATTCCCGTGGATCAATCACTTGAAGATGGAGATCACACCTGCTTCAGCTCGAGATTGAAACAATTTGAGTTAATTGTCAATAATCATGCCGTTCTACCTTAGTTTGGCCCTGTACAATACCTTGATAATCTCAAGTTGCATCACTCTCTATATGATGAAAGGTTTTCTAACCGAGTAATTACAATTGCTTATTTGCAACTTGGAAAATAAAATAAAATCTCGATGCTCTACATTTGAGGCATGTGAATGAACACAAAACAAGAACGATGATGGTGGAAAGTTGTGTGAAATTCAGAAGAGATTTCGATTTGTGACTATGTCAGACTAATGAACACAAACAAGAGCTTCCAATGATGAGAAGTGAAAGTCAATTCAATAATATGTTTAGATATTACAAGAAAATGCAGATATTTATATATTTATGAGCTTTTATACACTGAAAATCAAAGTACATCTAAAGTACACATAATGTTCACAATATGTTCCAGTTTTAGCACGGTTTTAGTGGATAATATATGAACTGTTGAGAAATTAATATGAACTATACCTCATTTTAGTGATTAATATATGCACTTCTGGTGTACTGATACACAATATATGAACATTAAAAGTTAATTTAACATTGGCAAATGTGCTAAAAGTAATCTCAAAACGACGTGTAGATAATGTGAAATACAGTAAATATCAACCTAATATGTATAAAATGTGCACCGTGGGACAGAAGCCAATCAAAAGACACATTGAGCATCATAAAAAGTCAAATTTTTCGGTAGGTTCACATAAAGTTCACATACGTTCACAAAAAGGTCATTTTTGGTGAAGTTTTTGTGTATTTTTTGTGCCAGGAGATTTTCAGTGTGTAGAGTAGGTGAAATGCGAAGTGAGTTTAAAATATTTAGTACCTGGTTTTGCTATAAATGTATTTGTTTTTATTAAAATTGTTATAATCCGAATTTAGTCTGTGAAGTGAGAAAAGTGTCGTTTCGTGCAATTTGTACTCCAAATATGTATTTTAATTCCCATTCGTACGTTGTTTCTATTTTGTTTCTTTCTTGGTAGTGTTTCATATAAGAAAATAAAATACATAAAAATAGAATATACACAATAATTAGTTAACATTTTCTAAAACACAAATATGTAACTTTTCTTTTAAAATTTCACAATTTCAGTACCACTAATTGAAATTTAAACTAACTATTTAATATTTATTTAGCCTTTTAAATAAATATTTATGGCTATTATGAACAGGAAGATATTCACAAAATTCCTCCGCTTGGCTTTGCTTTGAACATGGCCACTGTACAATCCCTAAAATAGTTTACACTTTCGTTTTAAAATTCGCTGTTTTTTTATCTTTACTATACATTTTAACTTTTAATTCCTTTTGCGTATTACATCAGTAAAACATGTAATGATGGTTCAGTGGATGACTTTCTACTACAGCCAGGCAGAAGGGAGCAGAATTTCAGGAAAATGTTTTCATCAACTTTCATTGCAATTTTGATAATTCCTTGTTACCCTTAATTATTATAATTAATATCGTTTTGTGAGTCTAGTTCATAAATGGTTAGCTAGTGCTCAAGTTGTCATGAATACTTTACGCTTCAAATTTTTATTTGTTACTAAACTGTATTTGAACCGTACTATTTTTAATATACAGTGGCCCGGGCTACCGTATACTGTCAGTGGAACGATATTCTTGTGGTATAAAGTATTTGTTTAATGGAGACAAATACACCAGTGCAATGGAAGTTAACGCCAAATATATGCAAGAGTGATATATATGTGTTGTACCTTCTTCCGAAATATTTCGCTTTGCTCAAGAAGAATTGCTCTACGTTTGAAACAAGGTTTCGATTAAATACCTGCATATTCTTTGAGTGCCGACATGTACACATGAAGACTACAAGACAAGAAAGTAATTTCCTCACTACATTCATTTTAGAGAAAAACTCGAAAAACTCTCTAAATGTTCATTATCATCATTAAGTATACAGGCACATCATTTAAAGATTTGCTTGTAATAGGCTGACTGTCCATATTCTCTTCTTGCGGGATTTTTTAGAAAAAACCTTCAAAGAGATATCAGATGGTGGTACTCTTATCAGAATACCGTAGAAATAGGCAAAGCTCTTTAAAGAAAATAACACGTGGTAAGATATATGGTGAAAACGTTTACAACATTTTATATCGCTAGCTATGAGAGATAACCTTGCAGTGCTTTGATATGATATTCAAATATCTCAGCACTGTTTATATTCAGTGCTAATGGCTCAGAATTACTTTTATTAATAGTCGCATGTCATTGCTATATCTGCACCAATAAACACCAAAGGGGAATCCGCTCCGAACCCTATATCTGTGATTATTTGAATTAGGTTTACAAGTGTAATTGAATAACCTAGAAGGACGTAGTTGTACGGTGGTATTTGTTAGAAATTTGGGTTCTCCAGTGATTTGCATGCCAAGTTTTATTCTTTCCGCGTAGACAGACTTAAGGTATTTGGTGCGCAGAGTCGAAAATAATTAGGTGTTATTTTTTCGTTTTCATGTATTTTATTCAATATGATAGAAGACATTTTCACGTGACCGGTACAGGGTCATGTATTTTACTTTCAAAAGAAACACTTCTTTTTACCTCACTCTCTCTTTGTTTAATATCAATGTACATACGAAAATACATTCTGTACAATTTTATAGTTCCTTCGGTTATTCCAATATTGATTTATAATTTGCTCCATAAGCTTGAATTATATATTATGCAGAAGTTGTTTCTGAAGAGTGGAATGAAATTGTGAATAAGATATGTTTGAATCGCAAATAATGGCCAGATTTGCAGTAGAAAGGAGCAACCATAAGGTTCTGATTCATAGGTTTATTAGGTTCATTGAATAACCATCTATAATAAGTAATATAAGTGCATTTTTATTCTATAATAATATACATACGGATCGGCTTCTTAATAGTAAGCTACTATGTTAGTGGGTTTGTGTCGAATGTACTTGTTTGTAACTCACTAGAACTGAGGACATTACAATCTCCAGTATGAAACGTAAAGTTGAAGAAAACCAGTATCATATAACTATTGTCCATTTTCAGATCATTAATAATATTTTAACGTGATGTTATTGCACAAATTTTAGAATACTTTAATGGAAATAGAACAAAGTGTAGAAATTTGCAGACGGTTTTGCTTCTAATGTGGGAAGTTCATTTTCTTTCAAGGGAAATCGGAAAATTTGGCACAGTTACTATATAAGAGATGTACCATTGCTAGTAACGTCAATATATCCGCTCAATGCTAATTTAAATCTCTTGTCCTAATGACAATTGCAAAGCAACAACAGAACTCCAACCCCAAATTAGAAACTTCGAATTAGGATTGCAAAATAGTAACTTTAAAGCTTCACTAACAAGATTTTTTAAAAACTTTTGTTGGATTTCTCTTATTCAAATTATTTTTCTTAATTGCTTATGTATAAATGAGTTCGGTTAAAAATTAAGATACTGATTGCCATCTCTTCCACTAAACAATAGAAAAGTGTCTTAAACTTAAAACCACATAATCATTGAATGGAAAACTACGAACACTTCTTATTTTGATGGCCAGTATATGATCTGTTATCCACTTCGACAGCAACCCAGATTCTTTAATTGATACTGGAAGGTTATTGACGCGAGGTAAAATAGGAGATCCAATGGGAAATGGAATTACTAAGTCATGATTCAGTAGATTCTCTTCAACTGTATGAAAGCGCCTTGTACACATAAAATATTGATTCTTAGTCCTTACTAAATATTTCAAAATTCGTCTGCTGGCAATGTACGTTAGTGGTTTACCTTCCATTATATTCACAAATACTTCATGATTATCGTGTTTGCATCTAGCCACAGTTTTCTTTGGCATACGTTATTCACACAATCACAATGGGTTTGGTATGGGACGCTGAATACCAGAAAATGAAAGAAGCTGTGATGTGCAAGTGACTCCAGGATATTGTAGCAAAAAAGGAACCATGACTTAAGAGAACTTCTCAGGTACGGTCTAGTACCTTCTAACAATCTGTTCAATAGTAGCGGATTGATGACCAAACTCCCAAAACATACTCTCACCCAGAAACTGGAAACATGTGTTTTATATAGTGACTACTTATTGAGTGGATTGAGTTTACAATTGCATATGTAGTTAATGTAATGGCAAACATAAGAAAAACTATGTACCAAGGGATTTACAACTTTTAGTGAGACATTACATAATTATTTTCTTTGACTACTCAACAAAGTAGAAGCGCAGGTCTTCGTGTTTCATTCTGTCTTAAATGGATCAATGAATCTAGAAAATCCGAAGAACTGTAATGTAATTCTTAGTTTGAGGCAAGATTGCATTAGACGTCGCCCGGTTACTGAGTCTGCACTTTACGTGAACACAACGAATTAACAATGAAAGAAAAAACATTCAGAATAAATGAACCTTACTTCCGTACATGGAGGATATGAAACGGAACGAGGTCTGACGCAGTATTCATTACGCAATCTGCTATATCCTACGTTAAATTTGGTTTCCTGAACTTTTAAATGAGAACAGTAGACGAGACTTGTAGTTCAAAACAAGAACAGCAATTTTATTTGCGATTAAAAAAAGCTGAACACAGAATAAAATAAAAGTTACCTCTCTCGCTGAGAAAATCAACAAAATTAACTACAACCAATTTCAAATGAGAAATCACTTTCTAGTAAAAATCAGAAATTGAATTTACGAATAATACTTCTGCTACTACGGGTATTAACAGTTCGTATGGAACACGAAAACTATCAAATATTACAACGTCGCACATGCCGAAATTATCCTCTCCGGCAAACAGGCTTCACCGCATAGGTACTAATTTCAAGATTATAATTTTTGACATGCGATATTATCAAACACAATAACTTACCCTTCGCCGGATACAAACAAAAATCGTGGCTCAGGCTACCGTGAGTTTGATTAATACTTCGCGATCTCACCTACACCATCAAGGCTCCTTCAAATGGAGGACAGGAGTAGCCAGCAACTAACAGAAAGAACACTTTCCAATAGAAGGTGGAACTGCAATCCTTCATTCGCAGACATTTACAATCGTAATTCCAAGCATCCTAAAGACAACCACAGAACAGTTCTTGATTGGGTTTTTACATGAAAACCTCACTTCTTCATGACCTGTATTTTGCACTCAACTGCCCTAACACATGCAGAGTGTCATGACTATTCATGAGCACATAAAAGTAACCAATCAGGGTACAGAAAACTAAGTCACACTAGATAAGAACCAACAGGCAAAAAGGCAATACCCTACATAGATAATAAATGATATACCCTCTAAGAACTTAATACCTGTTAATACCTGCATACCTGTTAGTATGGAATAGCCCTGGTTATCTAATAAGAATAAAAAGAAAATGATGACTTGGTTAGCAAACTGGTCCCTTACGTAATCCAGTCAGAAAGTAACGTATATTTAACTTTACGTCAGCGGAGTAACAGGTGATGAGCCCATATTCTGCAGAAGGGTTCACAACAGTCATGTTCATCATCCTCCATTATGAGATTGCAACAATCAAAAGGTGGTGACTGAATAATCTGTCATTGTGTAATTAATATCACGCATGAGTACAAAATAATTGCTGTATTGTCCAACGATACAGATGTGCTAGTCCCTCTTTTTACACTTCTGTAATTTGATGTCAAGGAGTGAGCAAAATGAAATTTGGATGAGACTTGGTGTAGGAAAAATACAACACAATTGATTCCCTTGCATACGCTTGTTTGCAATGTGAAAGAAACATGTTACGTTCTTCTGCCCTGCTTATGCTAACAGGTAATGATTCCATTAGCACGTTTTCACATAATCAGCAGCTCTCAAAGCAAGTGCTGACTCTAATCTTAAGCCTTTTGAGATGAAATTGAACACGGAACAATTTGACATCACAATATCCCAAGCGGAGGAATTTCTTATTCAAATTATGAAGCTAGGAAATAACTGTAAATTAATATATGAACTTCATGCATGGGTGTATTATGAGTCACAGAATGCTTCCCTCAGAACATTTTACACAACTAAGTTTTAAATCAATATTCTGAATGATACGCTTTTTGAACCCACAGTGTATTCATACGATCTTCGATAAAATGAAATGAATTGTATGTGCAGTAACAGCACTATGGCTTACGCCCTTCCCGAATACTTTCTTCGAGATGAACTTCTTTCTCCAATGAGAGGATCGAAGATTAATGTCTCCAATTTTGTTAAAAACTGTTCGTGAAAAACATGTGACAAAAAAAAATGTGGATGCAAAACCATTCGTTTCCATGTTACAATTCTGTCATTGTTGACTAAGCAAATGTATCGGTGAGTGTGTGAATTAAGTTAAGAACCTAAAACATCGCCCACATTGCTAACAATCTAACATTGAATTATATTTATAAACCAGCGCCATATGCAATAGCCATTCTTTCACTTATTGCGTAGACAAAGTGAGGGAATACCCAAAGAAACGTATGTAGTCAATTTTCACAATTCATTTTTACGGTATTTTCACAAAACTGATTTCGCGTCATAATGAGAAGAGATATGAGAAAACCTGTCATAAAAACAATTAACATCCTCGTTAACTGCTTCTATTAAAAAAAAGAATAATTTCAAAATCATTTAAATAGTTACCGAAATAACGCCATTCAAAAGTTAACTCATCTGCCATCTTTGATGACAACCATCTTGGATATTACTATGAACAATTAAACTTACCCTGACTTTATCAAGTCTTCGAGGGATACCTAAATGCAATTTAATAGAATTCTATTCTTAAGAATCCCACGGCCAACTCCTTAAGAACTAGAATATTATACTTAAAAAACATTTCTTATAATTATGAATAAGTTAGGACAAATAACGCAAAACTTTGTATTTAACTCGTGTGAATACCTCGCCAAAGAGATCAATGTTTAAAAGCAATATAATGAATAATATAACATCATAATCTAATGAGAACCCAATTTTTTAGTTACATTTCGAAGAAAAATCTACCTATTGAGATCTGTTCGATATCTATGTATATAGATATCGTACATATATATCGTACATAATATACCAGGGTGAGTCATATGTTCGTAGCGTTGAATGGCCCCGCCCACTCGATGTCGGAAGACCATGTGCAACGTGTAGAACAGGTGAAGGTGGTGGTGGCAGAAAGCGTGTCACGTGTCTGTCTGATCACAGCGCTAACGGTGTGAGGGAGAAACTACGCGTTGAATACACAGTTAGCAGGACAATGGCTGAGGAGAAACTTGTGTGTCTTGTGCCTCTGCGCTATTACTGGAAAAGGGGGTTGAATGCAGCAGCAGCAGCCAAGGAAATTTTTGCCGTAGAAGGTGAAGGTACTGTCCACAGGTCCACAACTAGAAAGTGGTTTCAACGTTTTCGGTCTGGTGACACCAGTCTCGATGACAAGCCTAAGAGTGGTCGTCCTGTGACGATGGATTTCGATGCCCTCCTGAACGCTGTTGAAGGAAACCCAGGAACCAGTACCCGTCAGCTGGCAGATGAGGTCCAGACATCACAAACTAGTGTCCTTCGTCATCTGCATCAACTTGGGTTTTGCTCCAGGCAACCGAGAATGGTTCCCCATGATTAGACTTCCGCTCAAGCTCAACAACGTGTGACCCTGTGTGAAGAACTGCTTCGAAACTCAA
>JAGDQP010021235.1:14441-32029 GCA_022664845.1 Lepisma saccharinum | reverse complement strand
TTTTTATAGGTACTAATTATGTCGGCTTAATCCCCAGGTACTTAAATGCTTTATTTTTAATCTTTCTCCAAAAAACAAATTTATACCTCTGGTTTAATATAAAAAGTAAGTAAAAATGGATGATATACAAATGTGTAGCTATTCTGCAAGCAATATTACAAAAGTATTATACCATACTACGGCAAAGCTGCTTGGTCAGTAATCTACGTTTGGTTTTGGTTTGGCCTTAATCACGACGCTTTGATAACATTAGTATTTGTAAGGAATTATATGGCGCTTTGCAATAACTTGTTCCTCCTCCATATCTACACAAGTTTTCAACCTGACACCTGGGGTTACGTATTACACTTACTATTTCGCAAGCATTCCAAAAATTTAGTTATCCGACCAATTTGGAATCATCAGTTTATGTAGAATTTGTACAACAAACAAATGTCACAATTACAACGTTAGTGGATGACGCATACAGATGTCCACACGTTGTTTTGACTCCGGCATTTAAGATAGTACTTGTCTTACACATGAAAATCCATATCCGCCCAAAATTATACTTTTCTTGCGAGTTTCACGAGTGCGCCTGCTTCATCCAAATGGAATACACAACAGATTGTGCAGATTAAGATTATCTGACGTTGGATGAGTTATTTTCTTTGAAATGTAGGGATGGTATTCCACAGGATGCGTTCCCTGACAGTTTCCCAGTTTAGGGCAAAAACTATGTAGAAGCTGCTGTGTGTAAAAGGAAAAAAAAATACGCGTTTCTCCCAAGTTTCCCGTACAGATCGGCCTGGCCCGAAAAACCACCTAGTATTCCCAGTCACATTGATGGCTATGTGGCGACAAGCATTGGTTCTTGTTAATTAGAAGTTATAATAGAACTTTTAATTAACTGAGCTATGTCTGACAAAATATTTTATTGAAGAATTTATAACACGGAGGTTTGGAGATTTATACAGATTTTCCGTGCTTATGTGAGCAATACAAGAACAGAAATTTAACCACAAAAATGGAAGAGGTGAGCACTTAACACGTACCAAAAATACAGCTGAAATTCAATACTTTAAACAAAAAGCAATAACCTATTTTGATATTTTCCTTTTTAATAAACATTTTTTGATTGATTATATCCTACTCATGTCTCAAGAGATAATTTACTATATTTTGTGCTTATATAATGGCACTATCTCTTAAATATTTCTTCTGACATGACTAAGACCGCGACAGGAGAGAGTAGAGGATGGTGAAGGTATCGGTCACGTACCATCCCGACATCCGCCTGGTCAGGGGGATGCTGTTAATTTCTCATGTTCTCATACAACCCTTCGCGTGTGTATATGATGTTTTTTTTCAATGCAGGAGTAACGAAAACAAGCAAACGCGGAATTTTTTGTTTCCCTCATTCGTAAATAATCCTTGAAATCTTCAGTCAAAAAGCGAGAAAAGGTTTGTGTGTTTATAGTCTTCCCTTGTTCGGGAACAACGGTAAAGCGCTCACCACTGGCGCTTAGGATCGTCAGTTCGATCCCTGCTCGTGCCACGATAGCTTTATGGTAGAGAAACAGTGGGCGTGGGTTTTCTCGAGTTCCTCCTGTTTCCTCACGGAATAAATCGCGCAAAACGCCAACCATATCATCTGATCATGGATTCTGAATACACATTACGTCAACTGACGGACGAATTTTGAATTTACCTTTTAAGGTCTTTAGGTAGCTTTCGCTTAGGTCGGGTGGATGATGGGAGAACTGGTATAATGAAGAAAGTGGAAAGAAACCGAAAAAACCCACGCACACGGCGCGAGCCCAAGTGGCACGAGCAGGGATTGAACCGACGGCCCCGAAGCACCAGAGGTGATCACTGTACAAGTGAGCCTCCGCGGTCCAACCGACGGACGCTTTTACATACTGAAGTTATTGGACAAAAATCCCCGTGGCAAACTCTCACGATTGCGAAACAAGGGTGTTAGGAAGTATGAGTTCTCAACTATCCTGTATATATTCCTGAGAACTTTGCTATAAAAACCTTGAAGCACAGCTCCATTCATTCTGAACAGCGGAGTTACCTTCCTAAGCAGAATTTGTATATTTGTATGGTTCACAAATTAAAGTTTGCTCTACACAATCTTTCTGAAGATTCTTTTATTAACCGAATCTGTCCAATTGTTAACAAACATGGGGTCTAGCTTCTTTACCGTACTATTAAAGACATGTTCGAAAACGAAAATTGTATTTCGTATGTATTGGCAGTAATAAAACAGCTCCGTATCGGTTTGCTGAAAGTGATATCTTTGGCATGAACTCAAAGAAATTTTAAAACCACTACAAAATTTGTAACAGATGAAAGAAAAGGATAGATTAGTTACTCAAACAGTTGCACAAAGATAGTGTTTCTACGTACTATACAGCTAACTCACTTTACACAGTATTTGTTGATTTGATGGTTCGACATCTATAGTAAGAAAGGAATTATTATTATTAGTTTCCTGCACCATGGGAGATGACTAATCACTAGGCAAAGTTCCGAAAAGGGCAGGAGGGAAATAAAATGTTAATGATCAACTAGTAAATATTGACAAGCATTTAATTTCAATAGTTTTTCATTATTACTTTTTAATATTTTCTGAGTAAATGTGATAAATGTACCTATCTTCATCATATTCATTAAGTAGTAGTTCGCCTTATTTGTTCCATTCTTTACTAAATAATTCCTATAGCCAACCCATACGGTATCACATTGCTTTTCGAGAGACCATTAAGCATTTATATGAACTTTCAATTTTACTAGCTCACTAGTTGAGTGAACTCAATACCATTCCTTAAATTCCAAATTTAGGAGTCCTGTTATCTCTCCGCTATTTTACTTAAGTTTGGTAAGAGCCTAGTTCTACTAATCTTCCTTTAAATTTGTCATATGAGTTTCTGCTAACGTTTAAACTATTTGCATGGTATTCCTGTTCACGCTTTATTGCTAAATTTTATGAGCAATCCATCGGAGCCTATTGAAAACTATTGTTTATGGAAATCTTGAATAAATTGTTTCGAGATCCACTTGTCTCTGGACTGCCAATGTTTGTTCCCTCACTCTTCAACATCTAAATGGTTTACTATGATTCGGTAATTCACGTGATGTACTAGTAAAAGATTTTTCACATTTTACTAAAAGTTAGCACGTTACAAATTTAGGCTAAAAATTGTGTTTACTATTTTCAAGTCTTTCGTAACGGTTGAGCAAGAAGGAATATTGAACTCCTTCAAGTAAGAAATGAGGATTTGTTTCTTAAACTGTCTAATATTACGAAATCTGTGGTTAAAGAAATTTATCTGCTGCTCTCAATTTGCTTGCTAGCTCTATTTTGTTACACTTTCAACTATCGCTTCACTTCATTACTTTAAAAAAATGAACGATTACTTTAATTACGTGCTATTATGTAAATTCTGAATGGTATGTTAAGTACGTTCCTGGATTATGCTCAATTGGTGATGGATAATCTTTTCTGCCGATATATTTATTATTCTATGATCACGTTTATATTATCTTCGTGGGGGTTCGTATCGAATTTCAAGCGTAGCTACTTTATGTGGAGTGACTGATTCAAGCACTCATTTATCCACATGTTTTATAAAAAAAAAAAATCGTTGAGCAAGTTCAAAATGTTAACACAGAATGTTAAGTTTGATACTGTAGTTAAAGGTTTCAGATTCAGCATAACATTGATACTCTGATTCAGAAGGAAGCTTATTTATGGTAATGAAAGTACCTCGAGCACAGGAAGAAAATTAAATCGAGCTTTGCTAATGCAAATACATCCTATTAATTAATTACTCATTTACATCACAAGTCACGTTTCTGTATATAATAATAATAAAAAAAGATAAAGCTATCACCTGCGCGATGCGGAGTTAGCGCTGCACATATATCGACTAACGGCACGAAGTGACTCCTACGCTAGGCCGCCTTTACCTCCCAAGGTGCCCACGAATACAAAGGACACGCTGGTACTCAATTCGATAAGACGCTGAGTGCATCTCAGAGCGCCAGGCATGGGAACGCTGCGTAAATAGATTTGAATGGTACAGAGTCTGTTCTTTTTTCTCATCTCGAATTCGAGACCAAACCGAAACAAGCTATGGTCTACGAATCGAGACCAGACCGAGACACAATGCATCGAGACTTATACCTCGTGACTAGTCTCGATCAAGATTATTTAATTTTCATGAATGTCAATAATATTTATTTAATGCTTTTGTTTATGATGTTTTATACTAGAAGGAATCTGACAGTTTCCTTCGGATAAATTTAACATGTTATATTGAATAAAAAGATTTTCACGGTGTAACATTTCACCTAAATCACGGTGTAACATTTCTATTTTGAGAGAAACTATATGAATTGTGCATCTGAAGACTTCCGTTAAATCCAACATTTCATATACAATTTCAGCTCGACTCACTACTCAAACTGGAGTGCGACTACCATGTAGGTAAACATTTTCTTTCCATTAACAGCTTCCCTACACTCAAAAATTTTGATGTAAACTGATCTTATAGTAATTTCATTGTAGGGCACGTAAGACCGTATTTTAAAATGCAAGATTTTATAGCCTTATGTATGACTAATGATCTTATGAAGACATGGTATTACAAATCAAGCTTACCTATATATCTGCCCTCGGGAAAGCTGTAGTCGAAACTAACTTTTCGCCAAGCGACATGTCAGGTGTATATTAACTATATTTAAAACGTGTGTTTTAAACTAAATTATGCTATTTATGTATGTATGTGTGCACAAGGAAATGTGTGAAAATTGAAGGAATACGTAAATTTTGCTATCTAATCCCACCCAACACTAGTTCACACTGCAAATTTAGTCTAATACAAATTTAGAACACATCTGCAAAATTTTAATGAAATCCTACATTTTTACATTTACATACACGAAAATGGTGTAATTTATAATTAAAGGACATTACATATGTAGACTAGAAATGCCAAAGTGACAAATTTGAAATTCTACAGAAGCAGAAAATTGAATAGACTTGGCTTCAAACAACATATGCCTTCCAAAACGTGACTGTTTTCACAGTTTCCTGTGATTTGACACTTGGAATATTTGGCATTTTCACTCTTCGTCTACCTTTGTCTAATCTTGTCGACGCTGCCAGTTCGGCAGCGAAATTCTTCGCATTTTTGATAGCATTTTCGAGCGCAGGTATTCAAGTTTGATCTTGCAAAAGCTTAAATGAATCGATCATATTAATCTCATGTCACTGAAGCGGTCACCGGAACTGGAAATGTCACTTGTAATGATTTGTGACGTCACACACAATGACTTGATTGGTTAACAACCTCAAAACAACGCTCTCGGCATAGTTTATGCTAGAATACACTGCTTCGTACATGTGCACCGAGCCGAATTTAGTGTTTAATTCCTTACTGAAACTAACTCCTGATCTGGTAGCAATTTCAGAAATACCAAATATCATCGAACTCGTTAAAGCAATTTGGGAGAAAAATGTTACATACACGTACATTTAATGCGATGAGACGTATGTATGCATCTTACAAATATGTCGACGTATATTTCAGAGTAGACTTCTGGCGAATAAATGTAACACTTCCATAAACCTAAATAATTCTTATTTGATCAATGTGAATCCCAGAATACATAATAGTTAAGAAAATCTACCCTTCTAGTTAATTAAAAAGGGCAACTGGATACATTCTGTAGTTCTTTATAGTACATCAACAGAATTCCTGTCAACATATATTTAATAACAGAATATATAACCGAACCCTGTATGGTTTTCATGGTTTTATGTCAATGTGTTACAATGGGTAAAGAAACGTAAAATTAGGAACTATAATCTAAGAACATATTATTCTTCTATTTCAAGAACAAAATTAAATTCAGTATTCAAGAACTATTGACAACAGTAACTTACTTGATGAGGATATGGGACCTGAGGCGTGGAATTATTCGAAGCCACAGTTATGACTTGACCACGACCTGAACCTCGTGCTGGCCGTGGATAATACTGAAAGAAAGTTTAAAACATTGGATTTACTACCTAAAATGTGTTAGTATAAAGAAGTTTTGCCTATAGTTGTAATTAAAATGAGCAACTGGGGCATTTCATGTGAAGCGGTCCAACGCTGGTTGTCTGACCATTTTCGTCTACACGTGCTTTCGTTTGTACATTATCTTTCTCAGTGACTATCTGTCAAGCAATATTTGATTTTATACCCATACAGAAATAGCTGTATATAAATTTGAGATGAGAATTGTTGCATTCGGCAAAGATACGATTTTTTGTTAGTTCGTAACTGAAATTTTGATTTCCAACTCTCATTTTACCCATATTTATGCTGGTCTGTAACTGAACATGCTTTATTCTCCATCGGGAAGAACTTTCGTTAGTATTAGTCTCCTAACTTTCTCAGTCTCACGTCAACCTTTCCTGTTGAATCAAAAAGTTTGATTTCCCTCACACAGGAAAGATAATGAACCTCATATTTCCACATTTGAATACATTTTAAAACCAGATACCGTTATACAATGTAGCAAAAGATTTTAACCCGGAGATTTAACTGAAACACCGAGTTTAGGTCTCGTGTTGATTCTAGGCAACCAAGAAACCAATCACACAGCATAGTAAAATACATTAATTTACGATGCTTATTATAGTATAACAGGACAAATTTAGTCCATATAATAGTAATGTCTGTTCTTTAAAGATCTTAACCAAATTTCGACACAAAACAAACTAAACTTCACGTAAAAAATTATGTAAAGCGGTTAATTATGGCCACGGGAATCCATAATTCTTCCTTATACAGGGTTTCCCTGAAATAATGGCCGCGAACTTCGGGATGTGATACATCAAAACAAGAAAAAAAAGTTCTCTCGAAGGAATTCAAAATCTGCTTAGTTTCGGAGCTTCAAGTCATAGAGGCAGTCACAAATAACGTCATATCTCGACAAGTAATGGCGTAAGCGGAGTTGACCTTGTAAATCACACTCGAAGTAGTATCCAATACTTTGATACAACTTTATTTGTATATGGGCCAGTGTAACTGGACTTCGGCCCGTCACGATTCGCCTTTTGCTGTTAAAATCCACACCCATGCCGGGACTCGAACCCGAGACCTTCAAGCCGATGGCCTACAGCCGCAGACCGCTCGGCCGGCTAGTACCCAATACATCCATTTATATTTAGGATTGGAAATTTTTATACTTGCCCTATCAAACGATTCCTTGACAATGAAATTTTAAAGTTGTGAAACCTGTCTATGTGGCACTCCGTCAATCAAAAACCTTGCTAAAATAAATGTACCGGGTACTACCTACTTCAAGTGAGATTTGCTAAACCGACAACGCTTACGTCATGTGTCGAGCTATGCCGCTGACCTTTCAGCGCTTGTATCAGATGTCGGAATTTCTTCAAAGGAACTTTTTTTCCTGTTTTGACGTAAATAATCACCTTCCGAAGTTTGCGCCATTAATTCTTGAACACCCTATATATCGGCTGTCTTGTGACTTCAAACTAGGGATGATTTAGAGATCCAGTACTACGCTAGAAAGAGCCGATGTAACTTCCTATGCAAATAATATCTGCTAGGTATAAAAAAATAACGTGAACCAGAGTTGGCAGGCCAGGTTACAAACGCTCAAAGGATGTAATGCTCTCAGTGGACACAAATTTGTATACTTAGACCAAATGTACCATCAATTTGTTGTTTTTTTTTTTGTTTGTTTTTTTAACAATAACACCGAAATTGAAATAAATTAGTAATTGGAACATTTTATAGAATGGTCGACACACATGTTAATATTTTTCTGGACCGTTCATACGGATTGCCCCAACTATAAATATAAGACACACATTGATGAAATATGCCACAAGAATGGAAAATATGCACTTAATTAGATTACGAATATCTAACAATATCACAACTATATTCAAACATTCGCACATATCTTCAAGTAAAACTTTCATTGTGTAAGTCAACGTAACTTCTAGAAGATTACGCGGAAGCCCTAAAATATAATTTTCATTTTGAACATAAACGAATGAATGGAAATCAAAGTGGTAAAACTGGATACTGGAAGTGGGAGCTCTACTACCGAGATGTATGACTATCATGGCAGTCATGGAGTCAGACTTGTTCGGAAGGTTTAAATAGGGAGTCATGTAATGTCAATCGGAGCTAAATTTAACAAGAGAGACACCGAAGTTGGACAGCTTCGTCTTACTTCCATTTCTACAACAAGCAACATGTGAAATGTGTGTAAATTTTTAAAATTGTCACAATGGGAACGAACCTGATATTAATGGGCACTGAATAACACGTACCACGTACTGAAGAGTATGGAAGTCATTTCGAAGTAGAACGTAACGTGCATTTTTTTTTTTTTTAATTTTAATTTTCAATATGATCAATCTGGACTAATTTTTACCAACGATGAACTGGTGAAGTATATTTTGACGTAACACAGTGAGAGGTAACAGGTTAACATTTCCCTGTAAATCACCTCCACTAACACGTAACTATTTCTTATAAAAACGTAGTAGTAATAACTTCAGGTTAAATTCTAGTCCAGAACATATTACACTTTTCCTTTTTGGAAAAACGTTAAGTGTGTTATCAGTACTAATTTGGTTTCAATTTCTTGAACTGTCCCGCACAAAAACGGCAGTTTCCTTACTTACACCCCCCATGCCAACTGAAATTAACATTCTTCTTCGAATGAATAATGGCACGGCAAAACGCACTTTTCCCTAGTCCAGATTGCCATTAGCCCTACTGATTTGAAGATCACGACAGATGCGACCATTGACTTTTTATCCAGTACACAATGGTACTAACTTTAGTTTCAACATGTTTTAATAAAGGAGTATTTTGGGACTTCTGCATCACCATCACATTGAGCTCAAAACTAATTAAATCACCAGTTTTAACCAGTCAAACAATGACGAAAATGTCAGGGGAGAAAAACAACTGAGAGACTGATTCCGGCGTCGAAATATTAAGTTGCTACCACGCTTGGCCTTGTTCCCACAACGAAGGTTAAAGGACAAGATAACTCACATATTAAAAAATGTCAGCCATTCTTGATGAAAATTATGCATACAATTTAAACAACCGCCAGTTATTTTACTTTCTAAACGTAGGTAAAAACGAACGAACTTACTGATGCGAGCACGTAACCCTTCTTGATCTTTAAACACTTTTGAAGAAGCAGACAAGATAAGGCAAATTAGAACATGACGTTCATACATTAACACTGGAAAGCGTTCCAAAACAAGCTTTAACTGAGAAATTAGTGTTCTCAGCCTACACATTACACACTGGACACAAATTGACAACTTTCTCAGAATCTGTCCGTTTGACGTTACACAAACGTCACAGGAAATTTTCTGAACATCTACAACTTTTTCTATTTTCAGTTAGAAAAGAAATACTGAATAAACGTTCTACATACGTTCTTGACAGTCGGTAGTTTATTTCATAAGTAAAAGCTTCCTAAAAGTACGATTTTTTAAAAACTATTTGTCCGCCATCATGATTTACGTGTGCACCGCTCCGTGCATAGTGATTTCTGCTACTTGAATTCTGCATATACAGTAAACTCTTTGTAATTCGAACTTGAATAAAGAATGAAGTAATTTGGTACAGGTTCATTAATTCTAAAAGCAAGGAAATGTTCTTAAATTCCAATGTCTAAAACAAACATTTACTCCAAGAACTTTCACTGATAATCAGACAAAGAGAAAGACGAAGTTTCAACTGGTTTACGGATACTCAGACAGAGCAGTCTCCTCAATAGCGTCGGGCTCTCCATCCCTTTTGCGTGCAGATGTACGTAAATAAATACCCTCCCTCCACTGGCCAATAATTTGTAATGAACAAAAAATTTGTCAACATCTTCCCTGTACAGAAGTTCACGCAATAAATTAAACTAAAGATTTTCTTAACAGTGTAAAAATAAATTGAAAACCAGAATGACGAACTTCTGCGTAAGTACAATGTAAAGTTAGTGACAACCGGTAACTGATAATACTTGTCCATGTGATTTGGTGTCCTAATAAAAGTGCATTCTACTATTTAAAATGTGTTTTTTTCATTTGCTGGTATTGTGAGTTTTTTTTTTTCCTTGCATTATAAGGTCATGTACGAAATACTCATTTTATCACGTTAGGTGCACTGCTTGTTAATTATTATTTCTTTATGCAGTAGCAAGTTGTTTTGTTTTATTAAATTTCTTTAATAATGCAAGTTTTCTTTTTGAATTTTGGATAATTCGTGGTTTTTCTTTCGAATTCCCTTGGGTTTCGAATTGAAGAGTCGCTGTATATGCAAATCTTGTAACTTAAATTTCTTTAACGAAAAACTGCCAGTGGTGAGAAAGCCCAGCCCAAGGATCCCAAATCGAGTTCCTTGTACAATCACTTCCAAATATAGCTTTGTTTGACTTCTTAGGCCCACGCTTCTCCAAGCCTATATCCCAATTATCGCATAGTACTAGTCATTCACCAGTCAAAGATGTTTCACATAAAATAAACAGTACAGTTTATTTCGATGAAGTGACAAATTGTTCCCTACACATTTATCCAACAGTTGTAGTTAGTAGTCAATATTTGTCCAATTATGTATGCTAGGAGGAAATAAACAGTCGCTTAGCATCGGACAATGCATGTTTCTACTCAGTCCAGAAACACCTAATCTCGCGATTAGTATCAAGGAAGTCGAAACTGAAAATATACAGAACGATTATTCTGCCGATAATACTTGACGGTTGCGAAAGCGGGAGTACGACCCTAGCAGATGGACATAAATTACGAGTGTTTGAAAATAAGGTCTTGAGAAAGATATACGGGCCGAAACGGGACGAGATTACTCGGGAATGGAGAAGAATGCATAATGAAGAACTTCACGGACTTTACGACTCATCCGATGTTGTTAGAATAAAGAAATCGCGACGACTTAGGTGGCAAGCCATGTAGCTCGGATGGGGGGAAACAGATTATATTCCACCGTAGTTGGTAGGCCGGAGGGAAAGAGACCGCTGGGAAGACCGAGACGACGTTGGGAGAATAATAATAGAAGGGATCTTCGAGAAGTAGGTGTTTGTAATAAAGTGACTTGATATTGCTCAGGATAGAATCCTATAGAGAACGTTTGTGACTACGGCGATGAACTTGCGAGTTCCGTAAGCCGTTGCGTGAGGAGGAAATTCTTAGTAGAGAATATCAAACATTTTAACGTTAGACCTGCTATAAAGTCTAGAAATGGTGGCCGAATTTGACAATATTATAAATACACTACGATGACATACTGAATTGACAGGATTTTATGTATCCTTATGCCTCGTAGTAAGCTGTCTGTCACTTCAACAAATAAAGGAACAACTGAAGACGGGTCCACAGCACACTTGATATTTGTATCAGTATGTTTTAATAATTCAGTTGGATGTATGCAAACTAACTTTAATCAAGGATTATTTTGAAGTTTTCACAACTGTCTGATCACTGCAGTGCATTTCTACGAAGTCATGAATGTAGAAAGTAGGGATTATGTTTACACGAAATAAATACAGTAAAAAGCAAGGTTATGAGTCGTCGTGACTCAGACGGTAGCGCGTCTGACTACGAATAGGGCGGCCCGGGTTCAAATCCCGGCCAGGACACTGGATAATTTTCTCTGTTCCCATGCATGGCGCTCTGAGGTGCACTCAGCCTCCTATCAAATTGAGTACCAGAGTGTCCTTGGTATTCCTGTGCGCCTTGGGAAGGTAAAGGCGGTCGAACGTGCGACTAATCACCCCATCTCACTTCGTATCGTAGGTCAAGAAAATGTGGAGCGCTACCTCCACATACCCCATGCATTGTTCACGGCGTGTGCGTATAGCACAGGGATTTTTTTTTAAACAGAGCAAGGTTAGGTTAGGTTAGATTAGATTACCTACAGTAAAACTAGTTTCTGTTATAAGACCTGGCATTTAGGAACTAGTTCGGAAATAATATACACGTACGAGTATTATCGTACTCGTATCATTATTTTATTGAACAGAAGTGCACACAACTTTCGCGAATTAGTTCTCACTTGACTAACCACAGTGTTCTCTGTTGAAGTTCTATACCCTTCGCCCAATAACATGTATTGTTCTTCATATAAACTATTGGGTTTCAATTAGATTTTGAATTACAAAATAACTTCGAAATGATTCTCTCAGAATTCAAAAAAAGATCATCATTCAATATCCTAGAAAGTGATGGTTTCCTACTGAAAGGGTGTCTTATAAAATCATGCTTAGCACAAAAACTACTACACCTTACACTTTTGTAAGGGTAAAGTTTATCACTTGCAAGTCTCTAGCTCCCAAATCCATGTACAAAGCATCTACAAATACCAGTTAAAATCTACTCCGTAAGCGCGCTCAGATTACATAAACTAAAATAGTAAAACTGTTTTCATATTACATCTAAGAGTTGAAAAACTACAAACTTAACACGAACGTTTATTCGAACCGACCGACAACCATCCAATAAAAATTTCAACTAATCTGTTTGTACCAAATTTTACGAAGTTGATTTCTCTCTATCATCGATGTTCGAAAATTAGTTGAATGATAAGCAATACTAATATAACAGGTAGGTTTTAATGGTCATGTGAAGCACATGATAGGTGCCAAATATAATCTTAAAGACAGACTAATTTCTAAGAAGAGTGTTAAATTAATGTAATATGCACCGCGACTTCAATCATTATAAGGAAATAACTGGATTTGCCGCCTGCACAAGGACTACTAAAATTGTAAAATATTTTGTACTTTTAGTCTTCTAATTGAGATTATCTTCACCACAAATTACACAGAGTACATTTTAATCTTATCCTGATATAAACATCGGTTGCGTAAAGATACTAAAAGAAAGGTTATTTACAAGAAACTGTACAACATTTCTTAACGCACTACAGCCTCCATGTTTTGGAACTTGTATTTTATAAGTGTGGCCAGATACACCATCGGGACATATTTTCAAAAAGATCAAATATCATACAAAATAATTCCTAAAAATAACAAAATATCCGGAAATTAAAGAGAAAGTTATCCTACACACAACTTGGGTTCCTTTCACAAAGAATAAGAAAAAGAAATTAACATGTCCACTTTTAAGGCCTTCAATTGTGTCACGTAACTCTCTATACGATTACAAGCAAATAATCGTTTATATTTATTTCAATGCCATATTATTACGCAATTTACACATAGAACAAATCAAATGAACCAGGTTTCAGCACTCAGAAGAAAATTTATTATTTAAATAAAAAAATCGATACTAACACAAATTAAATAATACATGCTAATCTGGTGTTTTATACTACCAGTAAATAAATGAAATTAGTACATCGCCCTGAAGTAATTGTTTTCTCTCTCCCAATATTCACCTACTGGCAATTCCCTCTGAATACCTATGCACGCCCGATTCCGTCGAGGGGAAGAACACGGGCAAAGTGCTTCAGAGCTTGCAGGTTCGACATTAGTACTGCTGTATTCTTCTGTAATCAGGATAGAACTGAACGAGGAATACAAATTGAATGATCCCAAAACCAGAAGTATTGAACTGAACATTAAATAAATTGCTCTACCGAAATTCAGTTGGTCGCGGTGACGTTACAGACCGTATATCTCAATTAGGATAAGAACATGTTTTGTCTATTTATAGATTGACAATTAAGTGTCATTTTCAAACAGCCGTAACAGAAAAAGTAAGCAACATACCAAACCAAAATTTCACTTTTCTCACATATGTACCCCAACACAAAATTTTACTAAAATCTGAGATGACTGGGTTATGGAAAGTGTTGATTTGGCATGGATTGACCCTTATATATGGTTTCTCTATGTACGGATTCCCAACTGCCTAATTTTGAGAATTCGATCTAAGTTCTCAAGCAGAATGATATAATAACCACAAAATGTACAGTGATCTCAATAACGTGCGAGAAATCGTGACTAATCATACCGCAAGTGGCTAGAGATCAAAACTTTTACATTCTGCAAGAGACTTGGAACGGTCATTTACAATGTTACTAAGGAAACATTGTTACTACTTTTTCAGTGAATAAACTGCTAGCAATTTATAGAAATATTATTACCAACGCAGAATCTTGAAGCGCTTAGTGTTAATTGTAACAATAAGTAACTCCGCCACCAATTAGAAAACTAGTATTGTAGTACCGCTAGAATTCACAGCATCCGTACTCTAGCAATTTTCTTGCTGCTCTCTAAGCACTTTACGGGATCTCCACGTATTAGCATCAGCAAGTTTTATCCTTCTTCAAGGTCACCTGCTATGTGACAGTAATTTCGCTTTGAATCTGTATTGCTTTTTCACTTTGTATTATTTTGCATTGTTTTGTTGAACATTGTTACAATTTGCAATACTTTAGTTTCTTATGTATGACAAGTGTATGAAATAGTTTAGCTTCGCAAGGCAAGTTTTAAGTATTTCTAATTAAGTAAGAAATGAAATTTACAAACAATCTTCAAGCTTTTAACCTGCTACATGCTCCAAACTACAACTTTTCAAGTGCCTGGCTATTTTATTATTAACTGTAGATATGTGCTCCTATTTTATGCAAAAGTAGATGTCATCCGAAGGTTCATCGCCGCTCAACTGATCGCTTGGATGTTTACATCATACACGCCTAATATACCATTAATCAGACCAGAACAAGAGTATCAGTGGATATAGCTGTTAGTATGAAGTTTTGCAAAAGAACTTAATGGAGTTACAATGAATATCCCAAGAATGTGCTGATCTAGCAAATAAGTGTTTAAAAACTGTTATCACATTCTAATTCATTTTTCTTGAATAGACGCCATTCTTCGCATTATGCGATCTTCCAAGTTGTGTGTCTAAATATTTTATTATTTCAACAAATCCTCACACATCTCCTCTAAGGCTCTTGCAATATTATACGTAGTTTGTGTCGATCTCCTAACATCAACTTCCATGAGGAAATTGTTTCTGGTAAGCCTTCAGTCATTTTCTTTACAGAAGACGGTTTACTTAGAACAAAAATACGCAAATGAAAGGTAACATTTCAAATTCTTAAATTAAGCATTTAGGCAGATCTTTCCCTTACTTATAACACCGTTATATAATGCACAACATAGCAGATAGTACATCTATACTAGGTTCGCACAATACACGCGCACATACATAATGAAAGCAAGGTGGACCGAGGTAACCAACATTTGTTAATTCTATAAAATGGTACAGAATATGATTTGAGTATACACTTCACCTCATTTGTTTTAAACAGCACATTTGTCAAATGTCCTGCGCCATTTAGCCTACACTACTTTAGTCTGTCACGTAATTTATTATTGTTTGCACTATGTTCATCTCTGATATGGTTGCTAAGTTCTTTTTGTACAATGTCAATAAGATTATTAATGTAAACTTGACGTGTTCCAAACAAAGCAGTCTCACAAAAAAAAGTACTGGCCATAGAACATCCCCATCGCCGGCATCACTATGTGGAAACCCTCTTCGATTTACCTTGTCACAATGATTTGGATCTTGTACCACAACCATATTACACGAATAAAAACTTCTTGTGGACAACTCTTGTTACACTGCTGGTGCCGAAGGCTAGGAGCAGGTTTTCTGGTTAATCAATGAACTCCCATTATCGCTCTTTCACTGTCTCAATGTTTTGTGGGGTTCTGACTGTGTATGAACTTTTTACCTTTTTTTTTTCGCTGCAAAAGCAGTTGAACGAAGTTCATTAAGTTCGTGTTTTCGTGAAAACATTACACCTACGTGGATTATTCAAATGGCGATTAAACAATCGCTACGTAATCACAGCAGTTACTACTTCTTATAAACCACATGTTGGCTGCCTAAGCCACAAAGAAGTATTCAATGATCTAGCTATGCAGTTTGAAGTATTCAACAAAAATCAGATCAGACAGTTCAGTTGGAGAAATGTTCTCACACCACCGTACAACGATAGCAACGTGAAACCTATAGTAATGTTCCCTGAAGTAGTATGGGTCAATATTTTGTTGCGACGTTACTATACAAATTATCCCCTGGACATGTGCATAAATTTAGCACTTGCTTAAAAAAAAGAAAAAGAAAGAAAAAGCGATATATCACAAAGACCACGTTTTCGTGCGGATTTCCAAGAAATGGGCCTTCCATGTAAAACAAGACGCAAAAAAATCAGTGAATAAATTAGTAAAAACTCTACGATCGCGAATATACGTATTCGTAATGCTGACATGCTACTGTAATACATTTTATTTCCATATATGGGCATATTTTCATCCTATGTAGGTTCTTCGAGAAAATTTGCATTGTCTTGTCAGATGAAAATATGTTCTTAACTTTCAGAATATCTAAAGCACAAAATGATTTTAGCCCGCGATTCCCTATTCACATTTCCTAGTTTACTAATTACTTCATACCTGTGAGCTTGTAGGTCGCTGTTGATTCTGCATCCCTCCATAGTTCATAGGTATTGCAGCATGTGTCGACCCTGAAACAACGGTAGCATATTAAGTAACTACGAAGCACAAAAATATAATTCATGTAAGATAAGATAAGATAAAATTAATTGTATGGGCGGTAACAGCACTATGGCTTACGCCCGTCCCGATACGGGGGAAGCCCCTTATCTTTGTCACGTCTAAAAATAGCTGTTAACTAAAATCATAAAAATATAAAAGATGAAGATGTAAGCTCTTCAGAAAAATAAAATCGTAGTAAAAACTAAAGATGTATATTGTCTTTAGCATAAAAGGTAAAAATGTGAAGGCTGTAAATAGGCCTTCACAAAAATAAAATAATACTACATAAAACATAACAGCTATGTGACATAATCATCTCAGAGAGACGGAGATAATCCTGTCTCACGGACATAACTAAAAACTCTCCGCAACATACCTGGTTCATCCCCTAACAATGACGCCATGTCATTGGGGATGTTATAACGTTGTCTGAGATGATTATATCCTGGACAATCTAAAAGGACGTGACGAATACTTAAAACCACATTGCAATTGTTACAACGTGGTGGATCCAATCGTCGTAACAGATATCCGTGTGTTAGGCGACTGTGTCCGATACGTAGACGACATAAAAGGACTTCTTCTAGCCTACTATCTCGGCAAGATGATTTCCATGGAGCAACTGTTAATTTAATTTCTTTTAATTTATTCGCAGCTACGTCATCCCATCGTCGCTGCCATTCATTCCGTGTAATTTGCTTATAATATATCATCATGTCCTGAAATGGAACATGATGTATATCAATGTTAGCTCCTAAAGAGGCCTCACGAGCAGCTTCGTCTGCCAATTCATTGCCATGGATACCAACATGACTTGGTATCCACGAAAAGACAACCTCACCACCGCCAGAGCAGATGGCGTGTGTCTTACAGAGAATATCTTGCACGAGCGGATGTTTCGAATACATATTGTCGAGGCTTTGAACAACACTCTTCGAATCTGTACAAACAAGGATGCGGTTGAAACCATGAACAAGACTAAAATCCAAAGCCTTTAAAAGAGC
>JAGDQP010021235.1:1819-14041 GCA_022664845.1 Lepisma saccharinum | reverse complement strand
AAAAATCACCAGCTTTTAAATGCTTCATTCGTAAGCTCTATCACTAAAAGAAAATAACTGAACTAAATGAAGTCTCAACAGGCAAGTTAAAATAGTGAAATCCCCAGTGTACTAGAAACACAATCATATACTATATTATGCCGTGATGAGTGCTGTACGTAGAAGTCTTATAAATTATGAACTGCTGATGAAAAGCCAGTAGTGTTCAATTTAGCTACGAAACCAGTGCGATTACTTAAACTGACAGGCTCAGTTCTTGTAGAAGTGATTTAATAAATAAAATCAAGAATAAACCATTGTTGTTTCCTATACTACCACCTGTACTGATGTTAATTACGTTATATTAAAACGGTATGGTATATGATCACCGCCCGTGCATCTTAAAAAAAGGAAGACCAAAATGTGGATCACGATAAAAAGATCCAATGATCGCTAGAGCATATACACACACCTTTAACAAACCAGTAAAATCGGAACTACAGAGCATTAAGCATAATCTAAAGCAACGATCTCCAACAAATGATGGCAGCACTATCTCCGTATCCAATGTATTCTTATCGTTGCATGAAGTTTCCTTGCTGCTTCTATAAAATAAATTCAAGCCTAGAGAGTTCAAACTTTCACGGAATAAAGTTCATATAATCAATTCAAGTGTATGATCGATGTAGATTTTTTCTTTTCCCTTTCCTTCATTGTTGAAATCGCTTCATTATTGTTGTAAATTCGAAACCTATAACAATGAAGCTCTTTCAACAATGAACAAAAAAGAAAATTAAAAATCGACCATGCTCTTGAATTGGTTATGAACTTTCTTCCCTGAAAGTTTGAACTCTCTATGCTTAAATTTGTACGAGCAGCAAGGAAATTTCGTGTAACAGTGAAAATACATTAGACATATACGGAGGTAGTGCTGCCATCTTTTGTTGGAGATCGTTGCTTTGGATTATCCTTAAATTCAGAAGTCGTGAAACATGTCGGTTTGAGAGAATATTACGTGAGAGATGCCACTCATATCCATATACGCTAAAAATGGTACAATGAAGTTTCCAACAAGAAAGAAGTGCACCGAAGTGGAAAATTTGACTGATTCCTTAAGAGAGACTATAAAAATTGTCATACGAATCTCGATTTATTAACAGGATACAAGTATGAAAGATTTAAAATCAGCTAGGCTCGAATGAAGCAATTACTTAGTGGACGACATTTAAAATCTTCCTTTAAAGTAAGCTATAATTTCTTACATGTTGATGTGCAGCTATTTCTCTGGTATATTACTAACGAATTAATAAACTCGTGATGAAACGATAGGAAAAATCAAAAGGATGGGCAATATGGTAATGAGCAGTGTTGCCAGACTGACATCACTTCCGTGCTCGCATTTGTATGATTGTGGAGTATAAATAAATAAACAAAAACAACAAATTCTCCTGTTCTGACTGAATATGGCTAATAAATAAAATATCTGTGACAATTGAATGTTTTATAAAGTATTTGAATCCAGCTCTTGTCCATTGGTCCAGAATCTATGTTTAATTTTAGTTTCCACTTTAGAATAATGTTGTGCGTTTTTAGGTGTTGGGGTAAACCTGAAGTGGGGTGTGGGTGTTTCATACCCCGAACATGTTAGTTACCCTAACAGAAACTTTGCGTTTATTTGGCCTACATATCGTTCTTGCTATTCGCATGTAATATATATACCCCTGTACCTTCGTTCTTGAATACAAAATCTGACAAAAGTCCAGTTTCCTTCTAACCTTTGTACCTAAGGTCATTTTATTTATTCGGCACATTCAGTCAAAACATTCAGGTGTTTGTTGTTCACTTTCATACAAATGCGAGCACGGCAGTGACGTCACAATCTGACAAAACTGTTCTTACCCTCTGTCTGGTACTTTCAACGAGCAGTTAAACATTTTCAACCTTACTTATCACCATATAACCTATCCTAATAAGTTTTCCCATCGTTTGATAATGCGAGCGCATCGACTCGCGAAATGTATCACGAGTTTTTTTAATTCTCTGGTTTAATATACCAGAGAATTAGCTGCACACCTACAAATAAGAAAATGTCAATTTTCTCTTCACACGATTTGTAAGATAAGCTATAATAGTTGTAGTCTCTTAATTGCGTAACCTGTGTTTAATACTGCTTTATTTAAAAATCACATTTCAAAAACTGATATTGCACAAGTTTGTTACTACAGTTTGTGATGAGTCTGAATATTTATGCAATGAACACCGCTTCATAAGTTATTCAAAACAGCAAGTAGAATACATTTCTCACTTATTTCAGTGATTGACAACATGTCCCATTATCGTCTATAAGCTATGTCTAAGAGCAGATGGCAATCCAAAACTTGCGCCACTAAATCAAATCCTTCATTTCGAATAAAAATTGTCATTTGAAAACTTCAGATTCTGATGTTAGCATGATCACTGTTGTCCTCAAAAATGGTGTTATAAATTACAAAAATGATTTAACAGTGGTAAATGAAGGAAATTCTTTTTCACAGCTCATTCAGGACACAACAATGATCATGTTAACATCAAAATCTCAATTTCGTCTAAATTGACGCTTACCCCTTTTGGCATAACGTATATCAAAGTAACATCAGCTATCCGTTGATATTAAAATTTTATTCTAAATATTAGTTTCTTCAGATGAAAACTTAGTGTTGTTATTGTTCTAAGATCAAAATTGATATTCGTGTTTGAATCAAATAAAAAAAAAAAAACTACATTTTCATCTTTCTTACAGATAATGTACATTTCCAAACAGTAAATTCTTTATAGTTTGGAATACTCTTTTAAAAGTAAATTGCTACGTGTAACTAAATGAAAAACTAAAATGGAATGATCACATTCTTGAACTTAAAAGTGAATGGTATCCGCTATATCTCCAGTATAATAGATTACAAAGTACATTCTCTCGACAAACTCTGCTCTCATAATACTATTATTAGTTTTGAAATCATATTTTGGGGTGAATCACACGTTAGTGTAAATACTTTTCGTTAACAAAAGAAGGTTGTTAGAATTATTTTTCACATGAGCCCGAGGTCACCTTGAAAAGATTTTTTCATATATATAAAATGTAACGTGTAGTAGTTGTTTTAAGATAGTAAGAGCGTAATATTCAGAAAGTGAAACTGCAACTTATTTGACAAATATACACACTTATTATACACGACAAAACATACATATTTGTAAAGACAAAATTTCGCCTAGTATTACTCTGTGTGTACTAGGTAGTAGAACAGCCAAACGGTTATTATACTGTCAAAGACTGAGAGATGACTTATTATGTAGTAGTTTAAAATGTTAATTGTACGCAATTAAAATTAAGTATCATCCTCTTATGTATAGACACTGAAACGAGTCTTGTGTATCACAGGTCACGAAATGTACGTAATACACGGACAAATTTCTATTCTATTCATCATACACGTGTTTACAAGGTATCGGAACTACGTGAGAAAACACCAAGGAATGTAAATGTAAAAAGAAGTGGTATGAATCATCGATCGGCCCTCGTAGCGATGTCAAGTTTGGTTACTTCCAACGCTCTTAAGCACTACTAGTAAGTACAAAAAGAACCGAAGTGGTATATAAGAGGAAAGTGCTACAGAAGATGTCATATGACGGTTACATTACATACGAATAAATAAAATATAGAACAAAACAAAGAATAGCACATTGCATTCATGCGACTACAGAGACTGTATACCTAGAATTCCTAATTTTAAGTGTCTTAAATCAATCAATGCTCACTTACGACAAATCTGAAGTGCGTCATTCAAATTATATGGTTCATTATTCGTGCTAACTTACGAATGTGATCAGTTTTGTGATATAGCACATAAGGAAACAATTATACACGTCTAACTGGAAACACGGAAGTAGTTTAGTGATGGTCATAATGTAATAAGTGTGATGACATATATATTCATTCAAATTCGTACAGTAAATTCTATTATTTTTCTCCAGCTAACGAACGAAAAAGGAAATATTGTACTCTCGTGTGTGGGGGAAGGAAGGGGGGCTCTCAAATACTTGCAACAATTCAGATTCTAGCATTCAACTGATTAAGTACCCCAATTCTGAGTATCTTAAGCCATATCCCCACCAAGTACACAATTATTAAATCAAATGACATCAGAAAAAAAAAGTGTGTCGTAAATTCCACTTCACTTGTAGAGAGCGCCTGGTCTTGGAAGTGTAGTTTGGGAGAAGGCTGAATGGTGGGAGTTTACTTTTCCAGTATAAAAATACTATAATACGAAGGCGCAATATTTGCTCAATTAAAAGCTTGCACAGCGCCTTGTGTGCCTTAAAATGTTCCTCACTGTCAACTGGCCAGGTAGCGTGATGATGCCACGTACAAGTTCCTTCTCCATATTTTGTTAGCGAATACATTATGCATTGTATTAAGAAAATGAAGGAAAAGTATAATTGTAAAACATCCAGTTAGTTAAAATCCTTTGTGTTCAAAAAAGAAATTTCAGCAAACAGCTAATTTGTAACATTTCGCAAATATATATTTGACGTGTATGTTCCTGTTGTATACGCCACGAAAAATTGTGAAAGAGCGCAATTAAAGACATTTTTTTGTTTTATTTGTACTACAGTGAAATATTAGTTCTGCTGACAAAAAATGGGGAAAAAAACGTTAAGTACTATCTTAATTTACCCTCATCGCCCTCGTTCTCTCTCTACCAGAACTCAACTATTCGGTTCGCTAACGAAAGAAATTTTAAGATGTAGAAGGTGCTAAATACAATGTGATAAGATTTTCAAACTGGCCACAGAGTGCGCACTACTATCTGAGTACCTACACATGAAGGGGAAATTACCAATCTACACTTCCCTTGTTAAATCTTCAGAGCACCCAAACTCACTCATCACTCTACGGCATACAATACCGAAGACATCAAATTTGCAATGAGACTATCGGTACAAGTTTTACACAATATGAACCAATCAACACATTTGATTTTATTGAAGTTTTTGAAACAATTACCCTAGTACTGTTCTACATAGGATTTCACAGAACTTGCTTTCAAAAAAGGGGAATTGTGTTCTAGAAACAACGTACCTGTACTACTAACAACCTCAATGAAAACTGATGAATGATTGTGTTGAAAGGAAGACATCCAAAACTGCATGTATCTTGATATAAATTTACTATATTATTTGCCATAAATACACTGGAAACCGTAGATTCTAGCACTCTCAACAAACTTCACGGAACAAATAAATCATCCCAAAAAAACTTCTCCAAAAATGTTGCCAACACTATTACATGCACCTCGTACCAGAACTGAGCAAATACCTCTGAATACACTCCTATCTTACCTGCCGGTGGTAACTGCTGCCCTCCTGCTAAGTGTGTAACTTGTTTGCTCATGTCATGAGTAGACCCAGGTGGTGTGGATGTTGGTGCTGGACCAGGAGGACCCTGCGGGGCCGAACTGTGTTGTATAGTAGGATTTGGGGTGTGAAGGGGCCGTAATTGCGTATTTGTTCCCTGCTGATGATATCCTTGAACGTGATATGAAACGTCTGCTCCTAGAACACAAGAAGTTATCCATGGTGTAAATTCATTCGCTGCTAGACAAAAATATGAAGAAACCTATACTCATGATTTCATTATTACCTTCAATGCTGTATACAACCACTCAAAAGCCAATAAACGTTAGTTTATTCCTGAAATCCTTTGAATTGAACACCGTGCTTGAAAAACACTTTCATGCAGTGAACCTTGTGTTTAAATTAATAACACTTTATCGACAATTTCCAAAAAAGAAACTTCTAATGAAACACTACCTCCAGTCAATATGAACTACTTAGAAAAGATCTCTCCTTAATACTTTCAAGGTACTGCAAACCAATTCAAGGAATTATACGAACGGTTTTGTTCAAAACACACTATATTTTACAGCACCAATACCACCTAGAAATACAATGCTATAATTCAATAAACGTAGTAACTGCATGTTCTCCACGAACACATCATCAGTCCGAAGTTATACCAGATCAAGCACCGAACTCCCACTACTCACATTCTTGGACGGAAAGCAGTCACTGCAAATCTGCAATCACACTGGAACGTAGCCTACCATATGCAGTTACATAGAAGATTGTTACGGAGACAAAATCCGCTAAATTCTTTCCAACTGTTGATACATCTCTCAATATCATTCGGCTAAGCAAGCTTATCTCGTTAAGACAATCTCTTGATTAGAAAATAAAACAGTACTACCATGAAAATAAAGTTTTTTTTTTTTTACTACCATGTCATTTCACCCCAAAAGTTCACGGTATCAAAACGGTTTTGTGAAATTCCAACTATGGGTTCACCTACACTGTAAAAAAATCTCCTTGAGACGTTTTTCGCTACTGCACAGCACATTCAGGATCGAAGTGCAGATTTAACTGTTACAAGTGTGAAGTACCACGTAAATAAAATTTGGTTTACGAAATCCAAGTCCATTTTTTCATGGTCCTCGTATTTCACGTACTAGACGCAGCCTGCGCATGATAAATCGGATTTAGAATAACCTTAATAATAGCATGATTTAAGGGTAGAACTACGAAAAATGCACAAGCATACTCGTAGAAATTAGAAGTACTATTGTTACAACAGTGCAATATTTGATCCTAGTTTGACATTTGAGTGATACGTGGGTAAAGGAGGGTAAAAAAATTAAATTTTTAAGCTTTATTCACTATCGCAATCACTGGTTAGTAAAGTCCCCAACTAGGTTCTTTTTTAAAACTGACACGCCCCCTTTTACTAGCAAACTCATTTTTATTAGTTTATTCGCGACTGATTTACTAATTCTTTGCTCTTCTCTCTATCTGAAACAGGAATTTAAAAGAGGTTTTTTTTTAATAAATTAGTATTTCTGAATATGTCTGTTCTTTTATGAAAAACTGTATAAAGAATACTTTAGATCACTACAAATCTCTTTGCAGACGTTAAAATCTCTACCTTAAGACATTTATTCGCACCCTGTCAATAATTATTATTCATACATCAGACTAAAAATAAGACTTCAAATTTATTGACAAATCAATTTCACTGACTAAACGCAAAAAAAATACCTATCATTATTCAGATGAATTTTACTGCATAATCACTAATTTACTGTCATCAAGCCCTTTCAAATAACCAAATTTGCACAATATTAGTGTACCTTACATTACCAAAAGTGAAACAAAATTTGATGAATTACAGGGTATATACAACAATCATAATAGAATGTCACTTTTTTTAATGCATAATATAAAAATGGAGTAGTAGAGAAATACGTAACATCTAATGATTGCAACTTCTCTAGCTAGTGACCATGTAACTAAAAAATGTGATTAATTACGTATTATCAAACTAGACAAAGCTTCTACCACCTACAAGACCATGAACTACTACTACTCCCATTTTGATTACATGCATGTATCAGTCATTATATGTAATTTTCTCTAGATTTCGTTTAGTAATTCTATACTGTATTTACATCAAAGTAGTTTGATCAGGCTAAAAAAAAAAAAAAAAAAAAACACCGATCTAGTAATATCATCCTTACATTAACTCACCAGCCTCCAGAATATGAATTACGAACCAATAGCCAAAGTTTCAAGAGGGGACAACACATCACTAGAAACACTTTTCATTTTCATCTCTTGTTATTAATCGCGGACATGTTTCACGAACTACCGATACATCAGACTGTTTATTAATTCGTTAACTGAGAAAACAGATCTGTAGAAACTAAAGGTTTCAAGATATTTCCATTGAATTTTCGAGTTTCTCACAAAACCATGAAGTTTTGATACTGTGAAAATAATTTTCCTACAACAAATTTTAACCTTTTTGGGGGTTAAAACTTGATCTCCCTTAAGGGAAAATCAATGTTAATTCTGAGGACCACTTTTCCTTATTAATTACCAAGAAATTAAGTCATGGTGTGATTTCAGCCTATAAAATATTGTAGCAGCTCTCGATCTCTATCTACAATATTTTACAGACCGAAATTAATTAGTCTCGCTTAATTTCTTGGTAATTACTAAAATTAGACAAGGAAAATGGTTCTCTTAATTAACAATGATTTTCAATAAGCAAGGTTCACTTCACCTGGTTCATCAGGTTTTTAACACCCCAAAAGAAGGTTAACATTTAGTTTAGGAAAATTATTTCCACAGTGTCAATACCTCTGAGTTTTGTGAGCATTTGTAAAAACTTTCATGGACATGTCTGGAAACTCTAGTTTTTACAGGTCTGTTTCTTAGTTACACGAACTAATCAACTACTAATGAACACTGAAACCTGTCACTAATTAAAAACAAAACCAAGAATGTCTCCGTAAAACTTGAGCTACATTATGATATTTTTTGTACTCAAAAAGAGAATGTTGATGATATTCAAAAACATGGTGGAATTTCTGTAACCCAAGCAGGGCGGAAAAAAGACGAACCATTCAAGCCAGCAGAGAGTAATTTAAATTATACCCAACCTATCCTCCTATAAAGAACTAATAAGTGTGCAAAAATAGGGAGTAGAACGCTGATTATTTCTTGCGGGTGAAAAGTTTTACGCCGTTATTTTATGATCTATATATAGTTACGAAATCCTGATGTTGGTTAGAAATAAAACAACGAAACACCATCATTCTGAACTGTTCCGTTGTTTGTAAACTAGTGGAATGTACCACTTAAACAGCAAAACAAAACAAAAAAGTACATTCCAACTAATTTGGTGGTTAAAATTGCCAGCATAGTAACTACTGCACACAAAACTGTGCTACAGATCTAATTGATGAGATAATTTCCTAAGTCCAACTACCTTTCAAGTGCAGACTAGTTATTTTTGTAACTTCATGGACAAGTTACTGAGGAGGATAGGGGTTTCAACCAGTCTGAAAATTCGCCAGTTCTCAACCTCTTGGCAGAAATTAAATTATACAAAAACTTTCCGCGTATTTCATTGGATTGGATAGGAGATACGTTTCTACTTTCGTAAAAAAAAATATTAACGCTGAAATTCAATAGGTGATTTGCACAAGTTATTGTTATTAAAGCTTCTTGAAACAATGCCTCAAAGGTTAACATTACAGAGTTCTCTTTTTACTTAACTGAAAGCTTGACATAGGGTAAGAACTAAGTCCAGGCACCCGCCAATGCTCAGCCTGATTGTGGAAAATGTTACATTAATTAATGTACAAAGTAGAGAACAGAGGAAGAGATAACTGCCCAGTATTTGTCCTTTAAATCTGCGCTTCGATGAAAAAAAATGTTAAAAAATTGCTTGTGAAAAACCAATCACAAGCACCTGTGAAAAACCAATCACTAGCATTTCTACTCCTTCAAAAATAATGTCCAGTCATTTTCACAAGATCAACGTAAATGAAGTTTATATTTTTTTACTTCTTGTGGTAACTGAGTGAAAAGTGCGAAGCGAACCTGAGTGTGAAATAGGTCCCAGGTTCCTCCAAATGTTTTCCTAACCAGGCGAATGCCGGGATTGTACTTTCAACTCAGGCATTAGTCGACTCCTTCCCTCATACTTTCCCCTACGCTATCACGGCCTGAAGCATACATGCCTAAAAGCCATAAATAAAATTCAATTCTAAATATTCTTTGTGATTACTGCTTATATAGCCTAAGTACGATTTAATGAAAAACAAGGTAGTATGACTTGTGTTTATCAGTAATAAAGCGTTCACACACTATTTTGTTTATAAATATACTACGAAAATAAATACGTTAGTACGCAATAATGTTGTACATTTCAATCCAGTAATAGTGTTTACTCCTACAATAGAGTAGCTAACTACTTACTATAATGAGGCTGAGACCAGTTTTTATTGGAGTGACTACAGGTGAAATTTGCATGTTTTAGGTAAATTTAATTATTATTTCTAGAGGGATAGTTCTTTAAATAGATGGCTAACGTATCAAACGTGTGAAAAACTAGTAGTACTATGAATTTGATTTTACTGTGACAGGGATCTAACTTTTATAGCTTCTTATATTGTCCTTTCTAGGTTTACACTATTCAACTATATTGTTAACACACAGTACCGTATACGGATAGATTTACTTTGACAGTTATGGATGTTAGTATTTTGGAATTGTTTTATTTTATTGAAGAGTTTTTATTTACAGAGATATTCGTAACGTCCCGAAAACCTCGATTTATTCAAACTTTAGTACGGAAGAGGAAATAACCAAACAATCCTAGCAAACAAAAAGGACTCAGCGTGTTTCCTTTGATCATTTTCAACAGCACTGTTTTTCTGTAGCTCTATTCTACAGGTATTACTACAATACACAATTTTACATACGATCGTAATAGCATCACGAGCAGTTAAAAGATCAGGACACTTTTTCTCTTTCCATAGAAATGTCAGCAGCAACTATAAGGAATTGGGGAACTTACGTTGCAACTTTTGCATGCTCAACACAACATTTTTAAAATTCAGCAAAAATAGAATTCCATTAAAAAGTATTCACATGTAGTCAATAATAACCTTCTGTAACCAGTTATTTATCTTGACATACAGACAACAAAGTATTTTTTTTTATCAGCACGCATGTCTGGATTGCGTAACACACAAGTGACTGCTTCCGGGAAGTGCTAATGATGAACAATGCGTGGCAAAGAATTTTTGATCTGCATTATGAGTAGAGACCATTCTCATAAAATGTGGATATTGGGCGTTTTTCCGAATATAACGATATAGCATGGCACAGCACCAGTACAATGAAGTAGGCCTACTGATTTATTTATTTTAAAGAAAATGTTCAGCTCGCAAGTACAGTAACGTTAAGATATTTGATATGATGCAATCTAACACATGCAATGACAAGAGCTAATAAGATTGAATAATTTACCAGTCTTTTCGCTAAATTAATAATAGGCCCATATTACGGAAAATTAAGTATGATTGACGTGGAGATCTAAATTTTAAGCATTAAAACGGTACAATGAGAAATTACATTTAGATTATATGAAATCCGTAAATGAAGAAATAACCCTATTCTTAAGCACTACTTACTTCCTGCAGTGGACAATATCCTGAATTGATTTAACTGTGGTGGGGGGCAGTGTGGTACCCAATGGACAGGTTCCTTAACGTTGTTGCCGTAACGTGAAACCATGGTGAATTTGATGGTAGTCTCCCACACTCGCGCATGAACACACACAAAATGCTAATTAAATAATTCTCCAAAAGGAGTCATAAGGTTGATTCTCATCCGGTCAGCATGGTCACAATCAGCTCCGCCGTAAAGCGCCAACTAAACAGGGTAATGTTGAACAGTCACTGGATTTGCTTTGCAACATCTATCATACTGGTTTCGGAAGGCATTTCCGGCTTCTCATCAAAAACCGCTGGCCGACGACTCCAAAAACCTGTCGACAAAAACATACGAAATTATCTGCATAGAAGGGCGAAAAATACGACCCAGCGCCCCAGTTTCTTCCTTCTGCGGTACACTTGAGATGGACCAATGGTTTGAGTGGCAAAGAGGACGCTGCAACCGGTCCGAGTATTGTCAGATCAATACTGACTCCAACTCCCAGCCCACACTGCAGACGATTCGTTCAATGCTTACGTACACAAACAAAAGTGTCAGAGATAACACAAAAATTAATCATTTTTTTTATTCTATTCATATTTCTATTTCTAATACTATGAATAATAGTTAATCTATTTCGCATGTTAACTTCAACACGAACAAATATCACTGACCACGCCTCGAAAACCCCGTTCTCTCACTGTACCAACCCCATGCACGTGATACGGCACTCGTAAGATAGGCTGAGCTCAGCCTGGGTGCCGAGTGGGATCGACGTTGCCAAGTCGCGCCTTCCTACCAATTAGATTTTCACGAGTAAGAAGAAGTGTGTTGAATGACTCGTTTACAAGTCATCCTCAATTTGTCTACATCCCACAAATAATTAACAGACTAATGATATTCAACGAACCAGTCATAAATTAATGCTACCACTGTTAGTTTCTCAATTAATTTATTCCCCGTGTGGAAATGAATTCAAAATGACTATCATCTTCCAACCACTTCGCAAATTAACTTAAGACAAATAATCATTCAATAAATTTGACCCCAGGAACTTTCTTACAACATATATTTTTAAACTTAAAAGCGAGGTGCCACTTTTGATTGTTGCGAATGATCTGTCGGAGGATTGATACAAACTAG
>JAGDQP010021234.1:0-32030 GCA_022664845.1 Lepisma saccharinum | reverse complement strand
ATAGAATTTTAATCGCAGTGTGCATTAAGCTATTTATGTAGATAGTGTGGTTCGTGGTTTTAAATATTTCTTTATTTCTACAAAAGGCAAATGTCTAGTGTCTACCTAAAGGAAAGTCTTGGACCCAAAGATTCTCGGGCAAGGTGAACCCAATGTGGCTTGTCATTGTCCTTCCAAATGCTGATGATGATATCCTAAGGACGGGACTTGCGGTTTAATGTGGGATCCAAATCACTTGTGTTCCTACCTGAAATCGAACCTGGGACCCCTTGATTATAAGGCGACAAATTTATCCAATCATCCACCAGGGACACTTTAATCGATCTAAAAAGTACCAAAATAATTCTGTTTTCGAGAGAAAAGCATACGAAACGCTGTCATATCCACTCACTTCATATATTCTTCAATTTTCATTATAACAGTGCTCTCCATGTTTTTCTCTTGTAAATATTTTTTTCTCCTTTTTAATTACCTACGATTAAAGAAAGCAGGTTTTTCAGAATAATAATCGTTTATTTTCCCTTTTGCTTACCGTACCTGATGATTGCTAAATAGAAAGTCAGTTTAATTTTTTGAGACGGTCACAGAGCCATATATTATATTAATTTTTTATACGTTCCTTAAACATCTAATTCAAGTTATTTGTTTTGATTAATGTTTAATCAAAACTTTCAGAAGTTCATATTCCTGTTCAGTACATATTCCTACAGGAAAACCCAATTGTTACCAATATTAAGATGTAGGAAATTTTATTTCCGATTCCAATTAATTTGGGAATATAATTTCCAATTATTAACTAGAACAAACGTCTACCGAGAAGGCAATCACTTATACACAACAGCTTCTAAACAGCAGTCGGGAACAGTCGGCTAAGCGCTCCAAGCGGCAAAAAACTGAAACTGCAGTGGTACGGTTTTCCCCGTAAGGGAAGCGAAAGTGCCGAGGCTGTAAGGAATAGCAGCGGGCTATGGCTGTGGTCGGCGTAAGAAAGCAGCTAAAAACTGTTAGATGTATTAATGTGTTTACACTGTTTATTTTTTTGCCAATATTGAATTAGTTTATGGTAACAGCCCCAGAGAGCGTTACACTTCAAAAATTAAAAGCACTTCGTGCTTTGGTAGTAGCTGATTGTTCGTCAGATGGTTCTAACAAGAATGCGAACTTATATCATTAAACCATAATTCGATAAACCAATGTGCATAGCCAGAGTCGAAAATAAAACTAATCAATGCGGATTTACTTCCTTCCTAAGAAGCAAAAAGTCCCCGGTTGTTTCGATTGGCCGGCTACCAATACTCTTTTTATTCAGGTGGAGCGTCCTGTGGCCAGAATGCCTCCGACTTCCTCGTTTTCTGGATTATACCTGCGCAGTTGAAAGACAACTTAAGGCGTTGAAATTGAAAGAGAAAGGAATCGAACACAAAGGTCAGAAACGTAACTTGGTTGGAATAATTTCGTACAGGTTAAAGTGCTAGTTCAAAGCAAGTATAAATTTTAAAGTACTTCGATTTGCTGTAATCGAAACCTTCGATGATTTTGGTGGTAGTACTGCCCTGCCATCTAGCGAACATCTTTGTTTCTCAAAATTTAATAATCTTGGCCAATGGTTTCTGATCACGAAATATGTAAATTCCAGAATCCTGTTATTTCCCACATAGCACAAACACGTATAATATACGCATAATAGAGAGATGATTTAGACGTTCAATACATCTAATAGATATGAAAAATTAAGCTAATATACATATACTAGACGTATATTTCCCGTTTATATGTCCTACCCTTATACGTATGCCACATGTATAATGCATGTCTACCTAGATATTTGTTATACATTTGGTAGACATTCCTTAGTTAATTTAGACGTTCAATACATGTAATATATATATTAAATTAAGCTAGAAAGCATATATTAGACGTATACTCCAGGTTTATATGTCCTACCCTTATACGTATGCCACATGTATAAGACATGTCAAGTTAGATATTTGTCATACATTTGGCAGACATTCGTTAGTGCGTGTAGCGTGGCATTCCTCTTAATTTTTGCCCAATGTTTCGAACTTTTCAATACACACTATAGTTTATCATAGTAAGTGATGAGGATACGTACGCACAGACTACTCGAGTGTGAATTTTTAGTATATTAAAATATTGTTAAGTGCGTATTCAAAAGTTTTAAAAATAGGCAAAAATTAAGAGGAATGCCACTCTACACGCACTAACGAATGTCTACCGATTGTATGCCAAATGCTTAAGCCCGCCACCCTACCTGAAGTTTTCAGTGTTTTCCTCTGCCTCATGAGGCGAATACCACGCTAGTACCGCTCTGACTTCTGCATTCGCCTCATAATTCTTCTTGGAAGTGTGCTCTCCAACGGCCGTAATTCCTCCAACAAGTGCATAAGGACAATATATAGCACAACATACAAGTACAATAATGCACATACGAGTAATGCACAATGCTCGTAATATGCGTGCACTTTGGTAAATTTATTTTACACAAAATCCCGGATATTGATTATAATACAGTGAGCGTTACTATTTATCTAATGCGGTGGCACAAGATATAACTAAACACTGCAGTTAATTTATTTTACATTAACAACAAAATAATCACAGAACATTTCTGGAATGCTTCATTTCCTTTCCATATATTCTTCAACTATGCTTGCAACGTTCCTTCTAATATAAACAAAGTATATGATAGCCAGAATAATCGTTCTACATATTTTTAATACCAACTTTCCCCGCTATCTTGGGAGAAACAAGCAGAAGAGTAAAAAGATATATCAGGTGGATCATGAAACATGCCCTTCACCACATAGTCCCTAACACATCACTTTCTCAAAGAACTAAAACGGATAAGTGGTCAAATCGTAACCAATATAAAAGTCCAATAATTAAACTTTAATTAAACATTTTATTATTTTCAAGCACATACATTTTTTTTTCTTAAAACAACCATCATCTTGATCATTGAAAAATATATTTAGCAAGATACGTAAATTTAGTTCTTCAATATGTGTAAACCACAAACGTAATTACACGTGAAGTTATAATGTATATGGATTGTATTTCGTTGAGTGCTAGAAAAATGGAAAATCCTGGGAAATCATTTAATACTGGTGATAATACTTTCTTAGTTAATTCTGCACATGGTGATGTTCCTTGTTCTAAACAGCAAATCCTTGCTCTCTGAAGCTCTCATTTGCTTTTGTTCTCTTCCCATTGCCTGGCGAAACCTTTTATTTTCAATTCTTTTCAATCTACTTATTATAATCCACTTGACACAACACCTGAAATACAGAGGATTTGTAATGTTGAAAATGTTTACAATAACTGTACAGTACATATTAACCACGAATTTCAATATGAAATGTAAAAAACACTTAAGTTTAAAGTATTCATACACTATATCATCTTCATATTCAAGTGAACAATGGAAATGCAGTACGTCGGAAAAATATATAGCGCAGTTTCAAAGAAATATGCAGCTGTCCTGACTTTCCCCAGGTTAACAAAACGAATATCAAGATGGTACCTCAAGTGAGACTCTGGCCGTTCTCTTCCCATCCCTTTACTGGAGGAATGACTCCTCTGAGTCAAGGGTTTGAGTCATAGTTGCTGCTGTAGCTCACAGAAAGGAGTTTAAAACAATATAAATAGGGGCCTTTGCTAAGAGAGAAACAACACAACCTCGAATTAACATTTATCAATAAAAAAGAAAAAGAGAGAGGGGTAGATTTAGGTACAATAAAGTATTTCCATAGACATTTTGCTTGACGGTAAGAAATAGAACATACTCAGCAAGTATACGAGTTTTAAATGATATGCCATTTTTATTTACCTCACACAATGTGATATAGATGATAGATTAAAAAAAAAAATCCCGTTTAAGATGGTGGTATTGTGAGAATTAATATTCTTGATTTGATAATAAATCTGGGTTAGGTATCCATAACACGCCGTTTAGTATATTTCAAATTCACATTAAGACAAGAAATAAAAATACGATGAAATTTTAGAAGCTCTGTCTTGAAGTAAGGAAGGAGGATTTATTACTTCTTACTTTTGCCTCTTCATATGCTTTCAAGGTGCATTTTTTTAATATCCTGACGCTACCTGTACGAAGAAACAGAAATAATCAGACTGCTACTGACACCGAAGTGTGTGTGTGTGTGTTTTTTTTCATTTTCGGGGAAGACTATTCTAATATTAAAACATTGGTAAACTTTGTTTTGTATGAGTCATTTTTAGTACCTTTCAACTTCACCCCTCTCAATTAAATGAATGCAATGCTTGTTAAAATTAACAAACATCCTTGCTCTAGGCGGGATTCCAACCCGCGACTTTGGAGACGCTCAGACCGCACGACTACCTTGGTCGCCAATTTTAACTTGTTGTGACACTTGTAAATTGAAATTGAATTTAAATTAGTGTTAACTCATGTAATGTGGGAATCCTAATACGTTAAGTAACTTCTAAGTCTATGCTCTAAGCCAATTTTTAGCAATTCTAAATTATCTTTACTTAACATTAGTGGGCACAACAGGTAACTATGACGTAAGTACTCCCCAATCTGAAGTATAACGTCCCTAGGCGAGCACTCTTTCGGGCCAAGGATGAAGAAAGTAGCGGCCAGGACCTTTGTCTAAGTATCATACCGGGCGGGAAGGTGAACCGATGGTTGGTTTGCCATGGACTCCTATCAGATGGAGATAATGTTCCAAGGAATTAACCAACAGTAACATGGATTCCAAAGCAGTACGTTTAATCTGTCCCCTGTAGATAGTTCTGAAGTTGTCGGTTCGTCATAGGAATGACGTTCCTCGGTGAGTACTGTGCCAAGGTGAGGGATGGGAAAGATTGCTGTCAGAGCCTTTGTCCAGCTGTCATTCCTACTTTTGCCTGGTGAAAACTCTGGAAAAAATTGAGGTAGCAACTTGATCATGGGCTGGGTTTCTATATTGAAATAATTTTTTATTTGTATTGAGAATTACGATTTTTAGTATTGTAAACAAGAACTTTCGACTAATACTCAGTTTTTGATTCGCTGTTCCATATTTGTAAACTATATAACAAGGGATTTATTTTGGAGGAGATGTGGAATTCCCTCCTCGATCTAGAACTTCGCTTCGCTGTCTCTAACACTAGGCACATTAAATATGAAATAAAATTATGCGATTTCGAATGTACGGTTTAATTCGTTGCTTCAAACACGGAGTGACTTAACTAAAAAAATACATTATTTCGTAACTCTATTTATGTCAAACGATGCTCGCTTGTCTTTTTAAAAGTTAGGGCTTATGTTGTAGTTTATACGTATGTGTCTGTAATGAAGCTAGGCCTATTCAATTTTTTACTCCACGAGCATCTAGAAATTATTCGAGGATACAAATTTTGGTCGTGAATCTATAAAAATGCATTTTTTAGTTACATCACTTTGTGTTGGGAGGGACGATTTGACATGTTCAGCTAAGGTGAACATTTGCAAAGATGTAGTGGGACCAGGGCGCCAACCCGGTACTTTCTTTAGAGGTCAATGGAAACCCTGTATTTTTGTCCTAATTTCTATTTATTTTTTGCGCATATTTTATTTTATGTAGAAAGTATCTATTATGTAATTTTCTATACTGTGACAGACTAAATCGGGAGGTCTGGATTTATTTAAGGACTTTTGGCATCTTTGGCCGAGGCCGGAGATGAGTGTGATGTTTTACAGTGTATGGGTACTTCGTGTCATTGTCTAATTAAAAGCCACAACAATTTAAAGAGATTCTTAGTGAAAATAATTCTTAGTGGATCAAGCTCCCCCCTACACCACTGGCTGTCACCGAAAAAGGTAGGGGTAGGGGAAAATGCCCCCAAATCTATTTTAGCCCCCTTGATACCTCTCAATTATATCAGTATTGTTTGTATACATATAACCTATACACCCCCCATGCATTTTGATCCTGGCGTCGTCCCTGCTCATAAGTCAAGAAGTGATACAAATCAAAAGCTTGTAACCTAGTAATGACAAGCGTGAAAAACATGATTTAGAACTTAAAATTTGGTCCATATTGTATTAGACAGTAGGCGATCGGACTGACTGCTCGGGTGATATCTTAATTAAATTTCTTTGCTCTGCTGCCAGTTACGAAAGGTATGCCTACTGTAATATTTACGAAAAGTTGCTTCAACTAATGAATTTTCTGAGCAGTTGTTCAATAAATTGTTACATTATAAAGATAAAATTGATTAGGCCTACATTAAAGGTCAGACATCAACCCAGTTAACATATTACTAAGTTCCCAGTTCCTTAGACAGTCTAAATTAACTACTCCCTTACCATTAATATTGCTTCCAACTTTATTTAAAAAAAAAAAAGAATTAAAAAGAGAAAGTCGTTATAATTTGGAAAATGACAGCGTTTATAAATTTTGAACCGAAATAAAATCACAAAGTTATACAACAAATTAGTTGTCTATAAATATCATAGACCTAAAACTTTTATTGTCCTACATAAATATTGTTTGTTCTAGTAATACAGTCAGTTAAATATTTCAATAGATTTTGAAAGAAATAAACTACTCACGATTGCTTTCTTTCTTTCTCTCTTCATTTTTCCAATCGGAAATTATTTGTTCAAGTGCTTCCATTGTGCTTGCTGGTAGCCTTTCTTCCAAATCATCAAATAACTTAATCTGTTGCCCTGGAGAATGGGGGCGCCTTTTTTTATATTTTTAAAGATAGCTATAACTTCGAGCCCTTCAAAAGCCCGTTTCATGTCATATTTCAGCGAGGCAACAACGAGAAAGTTCTTCACGTGACTGAAACACAACAAATCAAAATGTATATTAACTCATCTCATAGGCAAAATTAATAAATCTGTCAAAAGTAAGCAAATATTTTATATACCAAGTAGTTACAATTAAAGTGCCGCTATTCACGGTGGTCCAGCGCGGGCTGTAATTAACGTATTACATTGAAATTCGGTTAATATGCTAATGAGACCCTGCGGAAGCGAGTTACGCTGGAAAAAAATATTAGTTCCAATTTCCGCCACCAGGGGAAAATGTAGCGCTGTTCAGGTAAGGAGCACGTGGAAATGGTACTGAATGTATGGATAAGACGATTATCTAGGGCGAAGAGGTCAAACATGTGAGATAAATGTAACGCAAACAAGGTGAAGGGCAGCTGATAGTAACAAATGGTGCAAAGGGAACAATGTGAGGGTAACAAAAGGTGTTACTTGATTGCCATTGAATGGTAAGAAAAGGTGTAATGGGAATAACTTTATTAACGTTTACGGTTACAGTGAACAATTTACGTAACTTCATATGTCCACCAGAACAGGGCTTCATATGTCCACCAGAAACATCGACAACATGTTGCATCCGCACAATGGCGTGCGCAACAGTTGCTCGCAGCATTTTAGGCGGAATTGTTGTTACATGTCGACTGATACTGTCCTTGAGATCAGCCAGCGACTGGACATTTCTCTGGTAGACCCGCGCTTTCAGATATCCCCAACAGTCAGAAGTCACACGGATTTAGATCGGAAGATCTTGCTGGCTACGCATCTGGAAAACCTCGGAAGATGATGTGATCCACAGTGAAGGTTTCACGAAGCAGATCTTTCACGTGGCGACCGATGTGCGGTGTTGCCCCGTCTTGCATGAATACAGTAGTCTCCAAACAGTATCGTTCCTGTAACGCAGGAATCACATGTCGAAGTAAAAGGTCCCTATAACGTGCCGATGTCACGGTACAGGTGACAAATCCTTGGAGTGTCATCTCCTCAAAGAAAAACGGGCCAACTATGAACGTTCCTGTGAATCCACACCACACAGTCACGAAGAGTGTAATGGCTGTTCCTGTACAACATACGAATTATCCGAGCCCCATTTGCGACAGTTGTGAGTGTTCACTGCACCCTCTAGTGTAAAATGTGCCTCATCAATCCACAGGATAACCCACGGCCACATGTCATCCACTTCCGTCCGTGCCAAAATCCGAAGGGCAAACGCAAGGCGTTGCTGCGGATCTTGGGGTTTCCGTTGCTGTACAGTGTGAATCTTGTAAGGATACCAATGTAAAATGGCCCTAAGAACTTTTCTCACTGCTAACCATGGGATTGCCAATTCCCGTAACACTAGTAGCGGAATATGGAGCACGTGCTGCGTGGTCCAAAACAGCCACAGCAACCTCTTCAACAACCTCCGTTGGAATAGGCCGTCTTCCTTTTCCTGGAGCCACACTCAAATCACCCGTTGTCTCGATTTTCAGCACCATCTTCTTTAAGCCATTGCTTGATATCTGTCCTTTTGTAATTCCTTTCAGACGCCCATATTCCATCAATGCTGCACTGTAATTGCTTTCGTTCTGATCCGATTTTACTCTCTTATCAACAGCCATGCTGCTTTTCACGCGATAGTGTGTATGAAGTGTGAGCTCCCCTGTGTTACGGCCTGCACAGCGCCACATTTTCACCTGGTGGCGGAAATTGGAACTAATATTTTTTTCCAGCGTAACTCGCTTCCGCAGGGTCTCATTAGCACATTTACCGAATTTCAATGTAATACGTTGATTACAGCCCGCGCTGGACCACCGTGAATAGCGGCACTTTAATTGTAACCACTTGGTATATAACCAATCGCATCAGATTGTACAACTGGAGTTAATAATTCAAACTTTGCTAGCCTGGTGTTGATCTAATGCTAATTTATAGGAAATATAGAGTGCTTTTATTGAATGTGCTAAAAGCTGATGTTATTAGAAAGTCTAAAAGCTGATGTTATTAGAAAGAAACAAAATATTCATGGTACATAAGTCCTTTTCCAAAATTACCCACGATTTGCATGTTATAATTTTCGTTCCATTTATTTATGCGTACTGTACTCTTCTCACCTTAAAAAAAACATAAGTTCCTAATCTTTCCCTAAAAGCAAATCAAATATTAAAGGAAATGCTTTGTGCATATACATGGTAAAAACGTGCACTTCTGTACACTTTTAAAAAGGCATCTTTCTATCAATTCTATACTTTTTCATTTATCACGGTGTAACTAAATTTTGTACACATGTTAACTTGAATTAATGGTTTCAGTATGTGCTTTCCGTCGCCTACGAAAGAAGACAAAATTTCGCGTTTGCGGGAATAAAACCAGAGAGTTTCTTGTGATAACCTTTTTCTTAACCAATCGTGCAACTGACAACAGTAAATCTGTCGCGTTTCTATATACATTGAAAAAGTTCCTTGCCATAAAAGGAGTGAACGTACAAAAATACAGAAGTGTTCATTTGTGAAATAATTGAAACTGTATACGAAGTGCACAAGAGAACAGAAATCATTTGATTAAAATATATTAGAAGCCTGTCACAACGCTGAGAATAACTTCAGAAAGAACACAACATAATTTGTGAGAACTAGGAACATGGCTGACTATATTCCAACATCCTCTCCCCCATCCTGTCTGGACCTCAGCATGAGATGCCTAAAGATCATAAAAAAATAAAATTCAACTCCTTTACCCCCGCGGACGCACGAATGTCTCAAATCCTGACACATAAACTGCATTGATAAAGCGCTCCCTCAAGATTAACTGTCTCGCACGTATATATCTCATTCAACATATGAGTTAGTTTCAATGACCTTGATTTGAAAAAAAAAATATACACAAAGCTTGGCTTCTATCCGAACGTGTGTGTAGACATACCACACTGAAAAAAAATAATATCTAACTGACAACGTAAATGAGTTGCTATTAGAAAAGTGTTTTCCTTTTCCCCGCCCTCCTTTTTAAATTTGAATTTTATTTATGGCCTTTAGTCATATCTGTCACGGACAGGATAGCATAGGTAAAAAAATGAGGGAACGAAGCCGGCTAGGCCTAGTTTGAAGATACCATCCCGATAGTAGTATGGCAGGCTGCTCAGATTGAACTTAGTAGCATTTTTTTTCCTCGTGTACAAGAGCAATTTAATACCATTAATTACAACCAATAAGCTGGTCTGTGCTATCTGCAACATAACCTAATACCATAGGATGGGCCAGTACTCTACACCCTTCGAGACTGATTTCCAAGTATCTACTCCATGCGACAGATATAATAATGCATACAACATCACGCACGTTATACATGGTGTATAAGTATGTTTTCCTACTGAAATATACCATATCCAGAGTACAACTCGTTAATTGATTAGATTCTGTTTTCCACTTTTTTATTTTAGGATTAGTTACTACTGATTTTCTCAAGGTTGGCAAAAACTTAACCAGACATACTCATAAAACATAGGAAAATAATGTTATAAATGCTCACATGATTGAATACTGTCTTTGCAAGACCATTCCTGTATTTGTTATTGCTTTTCTAGCCAATATTCTGACACTTTTATTATAATATTTCACTAGACAACTTCTTCCTAGGGCGCCTGCCGCCATACCGTTGGAGCTGAGTCAGACAAACAAAGAACAAGCGCATTCCGTTAAGACTTGAGAGAACAAAAGACAAATACATAGCGTAGGTATTGTACGAATGTCTAATAGATGTATATTAGCTATTCACCGATAGACAATTTGCAGATATCAATCTTTATTATCTATTAGACGTATAATAGTTGTCAAATTTAGACCTTAGACGTTATCTAGCTCTCCATACCTACTTTAGATATCTATTATATGTGGGTTATTTATGTCCTTTAGGCATCTAAGGCTCAGGCCTGGATAGAGGGGGAAGGTTTCGAGAAGCTGTTGGCCAGGGTCTATGTTGAATCCGAAATCGGAATAACGATGAAATATATCTCTTGGAATAACACTGACGAGAATAAAGCTGATCGGAATAACACCGAATGGAAATGAAACGATCAGAACAAAACCGAAAGGAATAATTCAGCTAGAATAAAATAGTAAGAAGATGCTATCCCAGCATTTGATTGGTGCGACTGGAGAAAAAACCATGAAAAAACTCAGTCAAGGTTGTCGTCCGCTGGGATATCGAACTCACGACCTCCTGAACGTTGCGCGAACACTCTACCACTGATCCACATATGAGTTTATATTTTAAGTCTATCTGATCAAATGTCTCAGGCTATGTTCTATTTGTCCTAATATTCCCAATATTGACCCTTGATTTGGTAAATCATAAATGTCTAAATGTTAAACACCATCTCCGTCAATATTTCTCTCCTGAAGATATAAAGGCGTGTTAGGAAAAAAATAATAAAAATTTTTTAAAGTCATACTTTTCTTAAAACACCCCTCGTACTAAAAAATAAAATAAAATAATTTTGTTTGTACGTGACTAAAAAGAAAAAAACATGGAGCGATCTCTCAGATACAGTTACTTTTAAGATTTTTGAATTGGCACGCCCAATGCTTTTCTTTTTGATCATCCATAAACAAAATTATGTTCTACTTTTTAGTGCGAATACATTAAGAAAGATCAGGTCTTTAAAAAGTTTTGATTTTTTTTAAAGTTATTTCGTTGTTCGGATACTTGTTTTCAAACTAATGCTTTGTGGCCCAAATTCTAAAGTGTCCTACAACCACCCAAATTGCACATCGTTGCAGGCTAGTATTTATTTTAGCCGGGTATCTACTGTTCAGATTCCAGTTGTTTTTTTTAGGTTTTCCAGGTCTCTTTTTTTACTTCTACTTTTTGCAATTCATTACTTTATATTTTAATTTTTGGAAACAAAATTGTTTATCAATTAAAAGACGCACATACTAGGTATTTCTTTCTGCCAATATGGAACATGAAAAATATATTTATGTACTAAAATGTACGTTTTCCTGAGATTTCAAAGTTAAAAAAACAAAACATTTAGAATATTTCCTATCAGCAGGCAGTTGATAAAATTATGCAGTAACAAACAAGCAAATAGTACAACCTAAATGTATGATTATATTCTTCTTCTTTTTTTAATTTAAACGAATAACGAGTTTAAATAAAAAGTCAACGAAATATAATTTATCTTTCTGCAAGTTTAGTTGAAACTAACCAGTAATCTAAAAATAAATAAATAAATAAAATAAAATAAAATAAAATAAAATAAAATAAAATAAAATAAAATAAAATAAAAAGTGCATTCAATAAGAATTTAATTCATGTGCATGTATAACCGAACTTCGAATCCCATTTTAATTCACATGGTTACATTTTACTGCATATTCTTCTTGATGGGGAATGTCCAATTACTTTGTTTACATGAATGCATTTTTATTATCCATCATTAATTCATAATATTTTTATTCTTGCAACCAAACAAACTATGTTTATTTTATTAACTACCCAATTAAAATAAAGTCAAATTCAATTGAATTTAACCTCAACTATTATGACTCATCCTTAAGTAAAATTTTAAATATCGTCCTCTTAAGTAGTTGCTCCAATATGAATTTGCTCCGTCTTCAGGCCGTCGTACAGATGTAAATTAAGTATGTTTGTAGTTTTTTTTTTAGAGATTATATTGTATGTGAAATTTAATAAGTATGTAAGTATGTGGAAAGATGTGTGTTATTTATTAACCGAAATATTTGAGTCCAATTGTAAAACGTACTATTTTAAAATTATTCTGCTGTCACCATTGATTGACACCAGTCTTCTTATTTTTTAAAGTGAGCGGCTGAGGCCACATTGGAAGAACTGGAGTCTAATATCTGCCATGTGTAGGTAAAATATATTTAGGTCATATTTACAACAAGTTACAAATCGAGTATAACAATTATAAAACTTAAAAAATTATCAAAATATTGTATGTACAGATAAGCACATCCGTGTTAAAATGCGAAATGGGTTAATCTCGAATAAATAAGTGGAAACCTAAAAAAAAAAGTGTACCTCAGTAAATTAGCTGGTCGTAGTATTTACACTATTTAACATACAATCTAATCTCACAAAAGACTACATTTAAATTACATCTCAATGACGACTCAATACATTGAGCAAGTGCTGTTCCGAACCTATCCAATTCATATTGAAGTAACTATTTCAAGAGGGCGACATTAGAGACTTTAAGGTGAGTCATAATAGTTGTAATTGGGTCCTCGGTGCGTATAAAATGGCTTGAATTCAATTATTTGACAAAATTTATAATGAAGTTCAGGTAGCTTAAAAACTTAATTTAACACGTAAACCCAATTAGAAAATAAAACAAGACATGCATGGTTAGAGTAGACGATAATAGAAAGTTAAAATAAGAAGAAAAACAGAGCATCAATCAGAAAGAAGAAGTATGGCTGACATTAGCTCGGGTACCCTCGGGGTCGCCACACCTGTACTCAAAAGAAGTCTGAGAGCCGATCGGGTAGCCGTGCGGTCTAAGGCGTTAGGCCAACAACTCAAAGGCGTTAGGTTCGAGTCCCGGCATGGGTGTCTTTTAACTAGAACGTGACGGGTAATCGTGACGGGCCGAAGTCAACAGTTACTAGACTGGCCCATATAAAATAAAGTTTAGCAAGAAGTCTGTAAGTCTCAGAGCTTCGTACAAAAAAAAATAATTACTTTGTGCTTTACTCTGTGATCTTAAATTTACATATTCAACAAAGTTTATTTTAAATATTTACAGAGTGAAAGTGAAAATTTAAGATAAAAATAATAACTTCAAAAATTCAGATTATTTATGCTCGAATTCCAGGTTATTTCCAGGTTTTCCAGATCCAAACTTTTTCAGGCTAATTGCAGATTTCCAAGGGTTTCCAGGTCAGTAGTCACCATATTTAGGATAAAGAAGTTGATATATTTAAAAGAAATATTAAAATATGCTTTAGAAATATATAAATATATGAAAGCAACAATGGAATATTGTTTTGTCACCCAACTTACGTCACTGTTCAAAATTTCATCATTGTATGACGTCGGGAAAGAAGTTGAATTAACGTTTCAAGATTTGAGGACACCACGATTGTGAACTACAGAAAATAATGTAATAAGGCGTGTTTCTATTGTCATAAAAGTCAGATTAGGATCTTTGGAACTTTTAAAGCTAGTTAGCAATCTTTGGATCAGATGGGGATAGGATATGGGAGGGTAGAGGTCGGTGTTTTAGATAAGATCATTCTGACGTTCGTCTGGGGAAACGGAAGGAAACTCTGGAAAACCTTAGTCATAAAGATCGGCAGCACAATTCGGGAGATTGGTTATAATTTGGGAGAGGGTTGATTTTGAAATGTACATGGGGGCCGGAGTACGTAGCTTGTACCGTGAGTTTGTACATGAGCTTGGTAGTATAGTTTAACTGCTGCAAAATGTGTGGTCTGAGAAATGGATGGATGTTTTGTAGTGTTAGGCAGAAGAAACTAATCATATCTTCGACCGTAACTGGTTCCCTGAGAGAATTGCTGTTGGTGACCGGAGGATCCGGTGTCCGAACCGGAAAGACTAATTCCGGTGTTGTAGGGTTTGCTGTAGGCTTGGCTTTGCACTTTGCGCTGTACGATGCGTGTTCCTCAGTACATGTTGCACATTTCGGTGGCTGGTTACCATTTGGGCAGCTTTCCGTCGCGTGGTCTTGGCTACAGTAACCGCACTTCGGTGTATTTGGACATTTGGCAGTGGTGTGTTCATTATAGCTCTGGCATCGTTCGCATCTTACCGGTAGAGGAGGATTTGTGTTAGATGGTTCGACCCTGTGGCGTTTTCTATATATGTAGGCCTCTTGCTCGAGTAGAAGATCAATAAGTTGCTGGTCTGGTGTGAGTATTCTTACTAGGTAAGTGGGGCCATCCTTGCAAAGAATCCGGAGGCATTTCTCTACAGGAGCACCCTCACTATGTAGCTCATTATAGATTTCTTCCTCAGCCCATGTTGGGTCAACTCCTTTGATGATAACGGACAGCATGGGTGGTTTGCGTGGTGGTGGAGGTACTCTAGCTTTACGTGGTGACAGAGCTTCCATCGTAGCTGTTTTACCAAAGATTTCGTAAGTAGCCTTGTTTCGAATCAATCTGTGTAAATCAGGATTTCTTGATTTTAGTATTATGCCATTTCTGGTGAAGACTATTTCATGTATATCTGCTCGTGGTACGTACTTGACTAGCTGCTCGAATACAGTTTTTGCAGTTCTGAAACGTGGTTCAAAGTTTTTAAGCATAAAGTTGAAAAGTTCTTCATTGTTTGCATCAGTTTTGTGTCTGTTGTCCGTGTTGTTCAGTGTTTGAAGTAGTAGCTTGGCCTTTAGAATTGTTGCCAGTATTAGTAGCGTCCATTGACTTTTCGGATCCGGAGAATGACTTTTCAGAAAATGGTGACCTAGGTCGTTTCTCATTTTTTGTTGTTTTGTAGGTAGGTGGCGGTTGCGTCGCGAAGAAGCACGTTGCTCTTTTGCCATAGCTTTAGTTCCTGGACCTCTGACTACTGATTTTGGTAATTTATGCCTTTTGTACCTTTGTGAAGCTGTGGTCGGGGTAAGAAAGGTCGATCAGTTTCCCTTATCCGTTGCCTAAGTCGTCGCCCAAAAAAATTTCCTATGCCGTTCCCAATGAAGTAGTATATTACCTTAAATTAACCTAAGTACCGTTTTTCTACTGGTGACTCACCCAGCTTGCAGAGAAGTCGCTATGCTTATTTATCCTGGCGCATATACCAGAAGCCTGATGGCTTTATGCGTTCGAAAATCTCAAAATAACTTTCACCGTCCGACACTGTAAGGTGACGTCAATCCCAATTGTGCGTATGCAACACAATATCATCGCAGAAAAGTTATCCAATCAGAGTTAAGCTAAGTTTCAGTTTTTGGTCCCGGTTGTTTCGACTGGTCGGCTACCAATACTCTTTTTCATTTAGGTGGAGCGTCCTGTGGCCAGTCTGCACCACAAAAACGTCTAACCAACCTATCTTACTTACCTGAATATTTGTCAAAACTGTAGTTTATTAAAACTGGTTTCACAAACAAAGACGTACAACTCAACATATCTACAAAGCGTTAAATCAATTTATATATGTTTACATCTACTTTCCCTCTGCCGTTTGTTCTTGACGATGCTGATGCATATAACCTGTGCAGACATAAGGAACTTTTAGTGCTGCCATCTATAAGGCAACATATAACTACATTTCTATCACCTTTCCGTTGCCTCTCCACTTCCATATGAAAAAAAGCATTTCAGAGTTCTGAACTGAAAAACCTGCGGAAAGAAACTAAAGTACAATTTAGTGTCCTCATCAATCGTGGGGATCGTGAACTGTGGGGATATTGAACTTGAGGTCTGTAAAGATGATCCGACTTTGGATATTTTCCCCTTGTAGCCTTTTGACAGCCTTGACTATTTCAAGAAGGTAAATGAGAATATGGAGGCGTAGCTTCCGTATGACAAATAGCTGCAAATACACTACACTCAATCATTTACTGTTATTACACGATTTAATATTTTTGTATTTCACATATAATATACCTACTTTCTGTCAACACCCACCACCTCTCTGATGTTATATTTTAAACATAATAATTACGGTACTTAATAAACATAATAATAATTAACATAATCGCGAACGGGGTTCGAACCCAGGATTTCTCTATTAGAAGCCCCAGCGCTCTACCACTGAGCTAACATGAACATATTTACCAAGCTCCTTCTGAAGAAACATGACTGAATTTTTGGTGTCCATGAATGACATCCATATACGTTGCAAATGCTGTTGTTTTGTCTCTCTTTTGTCTTGTTTATTGTACTATGAAAGCGAGAGATATATTTGCTTCTTTTCGTTCATTGGAGATGTTCTTTTACGTATGGAAACATAGGTGCTCAGATGCATGAATACTTTCGATATACTGTATCATTACGTATTTCAATGAATGTTACTTTTTCTAGACCTAATAACATTTCAACATGTTTTATTACACTTAAAAGAAAAAAAACACATTTGCACATATTTTTCCAATTACGAAGGTCCACCGTACCTTTGAGGGCTAGAACCTTGCATCTTTGGTTTACTGTTTCCGAAGATACCCGAAGTTGGACTTAGAGAATTTCCAGCTCAAAACAGCCTAATCAATGTGGTCAACCTTTTTATCATTTTATTTCGCGATTTTCTGTTCAGATGATGAAAACTTTCAAACTCAACTAAAAATATGTCTGCATTCTTATTCAAATGGGTTACCATGAATCCCTTCGTTTTCAAGCAGAAACTTTTCTCCGATGAAAATTCACCCTAAAGCGGAATTTGCTCTTTTGATTTAGTGTGTAGACACGGTATAATTCTTTTGCAATTCTTCAAAGTTCTAAATTAAACATTGCTTTGCAACCTCAAATTGAGCTCCATTTGCTCTTGTAGGATTTTTGAACATTGTATTTTTGTGCTTTATAGGTTGTGTTATGATCAGGGATTCCGCCACGATTTTTAGTTTGGGGATGTAAAGTCAAAATTGGGAGGGTGTAAGTGAATTTTTGCATGGTTTCTAACGATTTTGGATCGCAAAATTTATTAAGTTAGGGGTATTCTCGAGGATTTGGGAGGTGATTCAGGAGGAGGGGGAGGCGGAATCACTGGTTATGATCTAAAGTGTGTTAATATTCATAAAATCAAGACAATATGAACATACAATTTTGTTCTATATATGAAAAAATGCAACACAAAATACTAACGTGCGACAAAAAATCTATTCCCTAATTCGAAATCAGCACCCCAAATTAGTAAAGAATAAAAAAAATTCTTCATATTTCGGAAAAAAGTTTTAAAATGTTGTCTTGTGTAATCGCCGGATCTGGATTGACCTCGATAGCTGGCCATATTAACTTACATGTTCACTTGATTTCCTTAATTACATCGCTTACGTAGTTTTTAGTGTTAAAACTGGCAGCGAAATGTATTACTCTGAGCTCGTCCTTTTATTCAAGGTTTGGAATGCAATTTAAAATATTTATGTAAAATTGACATTTTTCGCTTGTTTTATTCAAAATGAAAGTTTGAAAAAGTGAATGGTAATATGAGTGGGTTCAAACCGACGACTTCAGATTTTACTCTGATGCTCTCATTTCTGCACATTAGTCTATTCCACCACAGAGGACGCTTAGGACTTTTGCATAATTACTATACCTTTTGCCGGTATTGGAAGATGGTTTCATTTCGAAACTTAAACGAGAACGTTTGACTTGATAAATGCAGTTTACAGGTACATTGTTATTTCTCCCTATATTGGAGTGTGCATCAGTGTGCGAATTAACGGGGGATGCCCGGGATTCCCCCCCCCCCTGGTAAATAAGTTTCCCACCCTGACCAATTTATTTTTCATCCCTGCCAGGGATAAAAGTGACAAGGGTATATGAACTTTTACTAGCAGCTAAGAAGCCTATTTGGAAGCCATTTCTTTTGTGATGTTTATGAAGTAGCTTAATGTGGAAGATTTAGTATGATTGGTTTGATTTAGTAAACTCCTATTGAAAACTGGGACTATTGTCTCTCCGCTGATCTAGTGGTTACCGTCGCTGACTGCTGATCGTGGGTTCCCGGGTTCGATTCCTAGCTCTCCCAAGAGATTTTTTTTCCAAAGTGAGAGGGTCTGGAGCGGTGTCCACCCAGGATCGTGATGCAGTTGGGGAGATGCTGTGAATACAAGTCAGTGGCGATCACAGTTGAGAGCTTCGGCTCTCCTCTCGCAATACGTCTGGCCAGCGTTCAAGCAGTAGACCAACTGCCCCTTTCGGGAGAGACCTCATCCAGTAGATTGATTATAGCTGTGAATTATATATATATATATATATATATATATATATATATATATATATATATATGTGTGTGTGTGTGTGTGTGTGTGTGTGTGTGTTGCCTGTTGAAATTCGTGCGGTTTTTTTTTCGCACACTGGTGTGCATTTTTAATTTTTTATAACCTTAGTAGGTGTAAGGCTTATTATTATTTACTGATGTTGTTTTGTAGTTATTGAGCTCGTGCTTTTGGAAGAAGAAATAAATTTAGGCAAAGGAGGGGCGTGTCTCTCTCTCTATGTATAGGTTCTTCCAGTCACTGCTTTAGCGAAGCCTGCATGAAGAATGGGGGAGGAAACTATATTCATTTGCTCTCCAGAACTGATTAAGCTCAAACTTTCTGTATGGTATGTTGCCTATCTTCGCTACTTTGCATTTCAGACTGTTCCTTCGCTTTACATTGTGTCTTGTATGGCGTATTTTATATGTCCTTTTGTACACTCCAGGGCAATAGCCTAGCAGTGCGAAACAAAGAATTTCGAGGCGTTTCGAGTGGGAAATTGAAAAAGTTGCTAATAGTAACGATTACCAAAACATCACATCGTTTGTAGTTCCTGAAATGACTAAATTATTTTAATCATAAGAACTTAAATATTTTTTTAAAATCAATTCATCGTTTACATAAGCATTGACTATATGGAAATATAAGCTGGGTTGGTTGAAACATTAGAAAATTAGTGTTTCAGCCAACCTCTTGCTGTCCGCCATGATAAGAATGCAAGCACTGACAAACACAATTCGTTAAATCAAAATGTAAGCAACGCAAATTGTACTTCAAATCACTTGCTGGATACTACTTATATTTCCATAATTTTTTTTTTATTATGAAATAATAAAAGAAAAACAAAATTTCTTAAAAATTACACACCACCTTCGGAAATAGATTTTTCAAGAAACTGTGAACGATGACTGCGACCTTCATGAAACCAGTGTGCGAATTAAACTTTTTAGCCAGGGGGGGGGGGGGGATAAAACGGGACGCAAGGATATCAACAGGCAATTATATATATATATAATTCATAGTCATATTCAATCCACTAGTGGATGAGGCCTCTCCCGAAGGGAGGAGTTGGTCTACTGCTCCCACGCTGACCAGACGTGTTGGGAGAGGACAGCCGTAGCTCTCAACTGTGATCGCCACTGCCTTTAATTCCCAGCAGCTCCCCATTTCCATCACGATTCTGGGTGGGCACCGCGTTGCAGACCCCTCTCGCTTTGGGGCAAAAGAATCTCTTGGCATAACCGGGAATCGAACCCTGGACTCCGATTAGAAGTCAGCGACGGCAGCCACTAGACTAGTGGAGAGAGTCCCATTTTCCAATAGGAGGTTACTAAATTAACCAATTATACTAAATCTTTCATATTAAGCTACTTAGTTGTTTATTTATTTATTAAGTTTCAGATACAGCTTGAGTTGCCATTTTACACAGAAACTAAATAACATTATAACAAACTAATAACATTACTACAAACTAAATAACATGAAATTCAATTTTAAAACGACACATAACACAGCAAGTGATATCAATAACATGACGATTATAATAACACAAGAGTAATGACTTAGATATTTGTATTTAGCGTTCAATGAAAAGTGTTTTCAGATCCGAAAATATCAATACTTGAATCAAGATTATTGTACAATAATTACTAGTCTATGGAATAAGGAGCGCTGTAGTACACTTAGCCTAGGCGTGGTGCAATGAAGGAGGTTATTATTTCTGGTTATTCGCAAGGGAACACGAAAGTAAAATTGAGATATTAACTCTCCAGTTCTAAGATTACCGTTAAGTATCTTGTATAAATACATCAAATCTGACAGCTTGTGACGAGAAAAGGGAACGTGGAGACAAAGAACGGATAATAACTCGGGTTTGCTTAAGCTACGTACTAATGATATTCTTCTTTTGACTATAGCAAGAAAAAAGTTCAGAACAGAATCAATATGAGATAGATTAGAAATACTAGCCATGTTCCAAATTGGGGAGCAATATCCAATTTTAGGGGAGATGAAGGTTTTGTAGAACATACTCAATAAATGAGGGTCCTTAATTTCTGTAAATCTATAGAGAAAACCAAGTAAGCGCATAGAACTGTTAGTTATAGAAGTCACGTGATCAGCAAACAAATTTTTTTCGTCAAATACCACTCCAAGGTCCTTTTGAGAAGAAACTTTAACGATAGGATTGTCTTCAATGAAACAGACAGATGGGATTTGATTCCTCTTTAAAGAAATAGTAAGAAAAGAAATTTTCTGAGGGATTTATTTTCAAGTTCCATGCATTACACCAGTCCAAGAGGTCAGAGATGGAATTTTGGAGATCAACAACTTCCTGTAATGATCTGATTTCTCGAAATAACTTCACAAACATCACAAAAGAAATGGGTTCAAAATAGGCTTCTTAGCTGCTAGTAAAAGTTCATATACCCTTATCATTTTCATTAAAATAATTTCAACTTCTACCAAATAAAAATGTTTCGATTTTCTTTCTAACCTTGATCGAAACGCCTCCTAGTGGGGAAAAATTTATCCCTGGCAGGGACAAAAAATAAATTTGTCAGGGTGGAAAAGTTATTTCCTACCAAGACGTTATTTCAACCAGCCCCGATCTCCCCTACTTCATGATAAAATATTTACGGGGTTCTAAAAGAGCGTTAACAATTATATAATGCCTTTTCGAAGAGGCAGATTTTGTCGTCAGCATACTCTTGTTCTAAAATAAATAATCTGAAACTGTTTTTATTTGTGTTTCTAGCATAGTTCCGAAACATTTTCTCACGTCTATTTCTACAGCAAGTAAGTGCATAATACATGTCTGGCATATTGTTTTGCACTGTCCTTTTCAAATGATAATTTCACCCTACTTCACTCAACAGCAAACAATATACATGTCTATTCTATATTCAAAAGAAAAAAAAATGTATATCTCTTAAGTTAAAATGTGGACGTATTTGTTGTCTATTGAACTGCGTGCTTTTGATTTCAATTGTGGTTCGCGTGATCGACACACTGTGCTGCCTGAGTGAAGTAATTCTCCGGAGACAGCCGAACATAACTTAATCTATCCTAACTTTTTATGGTTAGTGTGCTCACGAGGACCTTGTGTTGCATACGCACAAGCGAGAAAAGTACGCATATCTGCAAATTAGGATTGACGGCAATTTTCGTTGTCGAAGGGTATAGTTAACCCTGAGAAAGCAGTCATTGCACATAGACTGATCATCTTATCATCATCAACTTGTCCGTAATCCTAATATTTCTGGGGGCTTTGGCCCTACTCATTGTCATGACAGACCATCTTGGATATCACTCAGGACTACCTCAGACAGTACAAGGACCTCAGCAATACACGAACATCGGCAAAATTAACAATAAGAGAAACCAAGATACATCTTCAGATTCTCGATCTCGCTCACGTTCACCGATGGAAAACCGATCAGGACAAACTTTTCCACCTCACAAAAAGACTCATACAATTAGCGATTCGGACTCAGAACATGAACAGCACATGGATATTACCGATAGAGAACAATTTCCAGATCTAACATCATCTTCAGCCAATAGAACGCATTTGTATTTGCTAACTAACTTCGATCCAAAATTTCAGAATCCGAAACAACTTCTGCAACAGTTCATGAAATACATCTCACGGGACATCATAACTAGACTCATACCTACAAGAAATGGCATCGTTATTCACAGTACAGATAAGGACCTAGCAAGTAAAAACAGAAACCGTCATAGCTTCGAGATATTCGGAAAGTCAGCAAATATCACACGCATTGAGAACAAACAGATCCCTCAAACACAGCCACCTCGCGAACCACCAACATTATCTGTTGTTATCCGTGGCGTTGCTCCAGATGTTACAGACGATGAGGCAGAATTAGAATTAAAACAAGAGGGACACTCCATCGTAAAATGTATCAGAATTAAAACCAGACAGGGAGAACCAACTTACGTGATACGAGTCCTAACAAACAACCAGGAAACAATAGACGATCTGCTGACAAACCGTGCTTATATATACAAGAGACGATACAGGGTGGAACCCTCTCACTCACCTCCTCCGATGCCCATACGATGCGAGAAATGTCAGTCAAACAATGCACATCCTACAGCTAAATGTCCGAATGATACTAAATGTGGATTCTGCACTGGTTCTCATAACACGAAATCCTGTCCGAATTTGCAACAACCACCGAAATGTAACACTTGCAGTCAACTACATCCAACTTTCAGCTATAAATGTAAAGCCAGATCTGCAGCGGAACCAAGTAAACCTGAGTTCATCGTCCCAATCCGAACACCAGAAACCAAACAGCACCAGGAGACAACCATTACTTCAGTATTTCAACCCATCACAATAGATCAACTGCTCTCGTTCATAACAGTGACTCTACAGAACCTACATCCTTTTCAGTCACAAAACGTCCTACAACAGATACAATATGCAGCCAAAACAACACTCCACGTTAACTTCAATGCCACGTATTCAGGACTTTATGCCTATGCTCTTGAGACAGAAGTCTAAAACCACACCACCTGCAATCTCATTTTCAGTATCTCTTATGGCTCTTACGTTTATCTTCATGAATATACGCTCACTTCAAGCCCATAAACCTCTATTTGAACAACTTCTATTAGAAGAACATGCTCACGCATTTCTACTGAACGAAACACATCTAAAATCATCAATGTCATGTAAAATTCCACGCTCTACATTACTCCGGCAAGACAGTCAAATTCCTGCTCAAAGAGCTAACGGCGGTACGGCCATAGGATTTTCACCTACAATAGCTTACAGACAATACAAGCCACAACTTCAAAACCTTCCTGAATACATTATCGCTACTCTCTACTACCAGCACAACTACATAACTTTGGCCACCATCTATGTTGGCCCAGGTCACCCTATACCAAACAGTTTCTTCGCATACATTTCTAACACCTTCAGGAACTACATTATAATAGCCGATATAAATATTCACAGTCGTTCGGATAGAGAAAAAATTTACTTCCATGACTTTATAGAATACCGAACAAACGGAACAGTTCATCAACTCACTAAGCCTACTCGACCCATTTCAAACGCAACACCAGATATAGTAATTACCTCTACAAATATTTTAAACCGTTGCACCATCGAAGTTCTAGACCTTCTTGGAAGTGACCATACTCCTATCAAATTCACTTTACAACAACGCCAAAATCCAATACAACAAACGAACTTGACACGTCGAGAAGTTCTTAGATTCGACCAAGCTAATTGGAATGGGTATCGAGAACATATTCAAAGTAACGTTCAGCACATGACACAATCGACAAATGAAAACGAAATGTATACAACAACAGAACATATTTCCAACACCATAAAAGAAGCATCAAATCATTACATACCTAGCAGAACCGTAAACCCTTACCGTCCGAAACTACCCCTCAATACCTACCCATAACCCAACGATCCAGACAATTTTACTGTGACTATCAAAGAATAAGAAACCCTGAATCACTCCGACTCCACCGCCAACTTCAACGAACAGTTCGGAACTATATTAAAGCATATAAACTAAGACAATGGACGAAAACCTGTTACACATTAGCAAGCATTTCCCATCCTACAAAATACTGGAAGCGGTTCAATAATCTCACGGGAAAATACAACAAACCAACCTACCCTCTTCTTGATCAAGACAAAGCCTTACATACAAAGAGAAAGCAGATACATTCGCTGATTATTTACAAACCATTTTTACTCCAACACTCCACATTAATCTATTAAGACATCATCCTGCAGAACGACTAAACTTACAATCACCGCACTTACAACCAAACCCTGATCATCCTCTATCAGATCACCCCGTCACAGCACCAATAACAGCAGACGAAATCACAGACATCCTTGCTCATAAACGACAATCAGCTCCCGGCATGGGCACCATTTCATAGATACACCACTCATTCTTCTTCAGCTACTAGCCTCTATCTATACATTCATTCTTAGAAACGGGTATATACCACTCCACTGGAAAGTATCCAAAACCCTCATGTTTCTTAAACCGAACAAACCCCCTCAAGCCGTATCTTCCTACAGACCCATAATCCTACAGACCTTCAGCAAAATCCTTGAAAAAGTTCTTGTCAAACGCGTGCACCTACACCTTAATGAACAGAACCTCCTTCCACTACACCAAGCCGGTTTCCGTCCTTCTTTCGGTATTAACGACCAACTCCTTCTCCTCACTAACATGATAACTAATCACTTCAACACATCATATCCATAATGTCTGTTTCTGTTCGATTTAGAGAAAGCATTCGACAGACAAAGTCTGGCATAAAGCACTCATTCACAATGTTCGCTCATTTAAACTTCCTATGACCTATCTACGATTCATCTTCAACTTCCTCACTAACCGTTTAGCATACATATCAATAAATTCAGAATTATCCCATCCTATCTTCCTACACTGCGGAGTACCACAAGGCTCAGCCTTCTCACCTCTCCTGTTCTTACTTTTCGTTGCAGACTTACCCCCGTTACCAGAAAACACACATCTTTCAATACGCTGATGACACCGCCTTCTTAGCTATAAGTGAGACTATTCAACATATTAATAGCACAATGAATGACGGTGTTGTCAGTGGGAACTTACTATAAATTATAACAAGACTCAAGCCATCGTCTTTCTACGCCCAAAATGTAGATCCCGCACACAACGAAATCCATTTTGCCTCTAACTCAAAGTCCTACATGAACCAATCCGACCTTCCAAACAAGTTACCTATCTTGGACTAATATTTGACTATCATCTCAGCTGGCGAACAACTTCAGAAGATCATTAGAAAAGTTAAAAACGACTTAACCTTCTTAAAAGACTGTCTGGAACGAGCTGGGGATTGAAACCAAACACAGTAATCAACACTTACAAAGTTTTCCTGAGACCTGTGTTAACATATGGATTTACAGCCTGGATCGCAGCCGACCACCCGATATATATGAAACTACAAATTCTCGAACGCCATGCCCTGAGAACCGCTTTCCGCATAAAACTGCCAAGTCCGACACGAGAGTTGTACGAAAGAATTACATTTTCTCATTTATTATTACACCTCGAAACACCCCGAAAAAAGTACATTACAAACAGAATGGAAACACAGCACCCATTACTCCAAGACATACTTGAATCACATGATCACAACAACATAAACGCCAAACATAAACATTCACCGCTATCGTTACTATTCACTCTATATCACTACACATTACCATCTAACCATCCAGACTCTGACATCATCACAGCATATCGTTCGCACGACACTCTTCACTATATCGCACCCTCATCAATTGCAATGTAACCCATTAGTGTATTAACAGGGCTTCATCCGTTTACCTTAAGCCCAGAGTTGGCCCTGGGCAGAAGAATCATGATTACATTCGTCTTAACTGTTGCCAAAGTGTTGTGACGTGAAATAGCACCTCACCTCCATCATCCATAACATTATTAAGATTCTTCCACACCTAAATATGTTTATGAGCAAAATTCATAAAGTCCAAAACATTTAGAAGATATGTGATAATAAAGAATTAACAAAATGAAGTAAAAACAATTAGCCCATCAATTTTTTCCAATCCCAATCCTTTTCATCCAACTTCCCATCCCAAATAGAGGATATAGCTCTCTGGGGGTGCTAGCTATAGCTAGCAAAAAAAAGAAAGTAACGAAGCCGTCTGTGTTGACAGGACGACGATGATCATTCTGACCAAGAATACTACTACTACTACTACTACTAACTAATTCGCATTGCACAGAAAGCAAAAACACCCCTTTCCACCAACAAATTTCTACTCAAATAACAGCCTAATTCTCTATACGGTTATATTTCTATTTTATTTTATGCACAACACCTGGTAAAAACAATATAACACTTTTTCGAAACACCTCGTTATAATAAAACGAAATTCTCTAACACTCGTGTCGTACACACACTTATTACGTGGCGCATGTATTCAAAAACAACTGTTTCACTTCCGTGGGTGACGTCTCAATTATCCATCCACAATACCCGCTGACGAAATACACTGTCACTCATTCACTGCTTACCTGATTCTCACCGCTACACTGCATTTACTCCAAATAATTATTTTATTTATACCCAGCAGACTTGCATGACTTTGTGTGTTCGTCACCGTAAGTTTATTATTTCTGTACCTGAAGAAAATGCCATGATCGTCTCGAACGGCAAATATGTAACGCCTGCAATACTTTGCTTATATCGCGTTGATTAATACCATTGTGGCACTCTCGACGACAGAGATGCTTATGCCGATCTTCCCTCCTAATTCATTGTTCCTCAGGCTCGGTGTGTGATTACCATATCGTAAGTTTCTGTTAAGTTACAGAGCACACACGAATCAAACGCAAAACTTTACGATACATTTCTTACAGCGCTCCAGCCAATAGCAATTAGCGCAAAATCCTCGGAGCGAACAGCGTGTGGGCTCGTTTCAAGTCATTGTCACAGCAACTCTAAAGCAGGGAGAGATAAAAAAAAAGTAACGCTGCAAAACAGGATTGTATAAATATACTGTGGTATTAGGTTTCTTGCTCCTTAACGTTTATCCGTTTTCAATTTCTCGCTCTTTTTGTTTTTCTCTTCTTCCTTCTCTGATTCGTATGGGCAAAGTGTTTCCAACTATTATTGTTAATCACCAAGTTAAGCAATATCTTTCACATTTCACAAGCAAAGAAGAAATGGGACAGGTATATCCTGTTTGCTCCAGTTGATAACACACTATAAGAAAGTGTTAATTCATCACTTTTCGGCATCCCAGACGGACCACCACAATTTTTGGAGTGTGAGCATTCGCAAGCAAGACGTTTTGTGTGTGTTCTTGATTATTGTGGAGGTTTAAAATTATCGTGGTACAAAAGTAACTAATCACTTCCATTTTAGGGTTATTCCAGATTTTTCCCGTATTTTTTTGCCACGCGTCCCGTAATTTATTTATCAAAAGGTGGCAACCCTATTTACAACACAACTTTTTCTTTCTTTCCACTTTTCAATAATTCCTATGGATTCACGTTTTTGTTATGGAAGAAGACGGTCGTCAATCAGTTGTCTGCCAGTACGAAGGTGTTGAATTCAGATAAGTAACTTGTTTCTTTTGGTGACATTAGTGAGTACTAGATTATCGCTTAGATATAATTCTTTAATTGTATATTTATTAGAAGAGGTTAAAAATTCTTTTCCACGCCGGATGGCAACGGATTCGGGGGGTTGGGAATTACCACCTCCAGAACTTGAACTCATGGATACTGGACAACCCAAAGCACATATACCTACACTGGAACATCCTCCACAATTAACTCAGGAACGAGATAGAATAACTAATTTGTATGAACCGTTTCATTTGGCACCTTATATAGTACATGTCAATTTGAATATGTATCCAACAACTGCTCGTACGCATCCTATGGCTCTGGGTAAACTTCTTTATGGTACGAAAATTCCAGGATTACAACGATTTGATTCTCTAGGTAGAACTCTTTTGAAATTAATTTTCACTGATGGCGCTACTGCAAATGCATTCCTCAATCATCCTATTCTCCTAAAAAATCAATGGACTGCTTACATACCTAGTTACGCTATTCATTCGCTCGGTGTAATCAAAAGAGTAGCATACAACGTGGAACCGGACGATATATTACGAGATATCGACTGCAAAGCTCCGGTTATTCATGCCAGACGTCTCAGTTGCAGATTACCCGACGGGACTCTTCAACCCACCCGAAGTGTGGTCTTAACTTTCAACCAACAGACACTCCCGAGGGATTGTTATCTTTACTTTATTCATCTAGAAGTTCATCCCTATATTCCCCCTGTGAAACAATGTATACAAGGGTGCTATCGATATGGACATATCAGACGTACTTGTAGAGCCACTAAGGTTACTTGTAAAAATTGTGGAGACGAACATGATTCTGTCTTATGTTATAAGTTACCGTATTGCATAAATTGTCACCATCCACATGCAGCGGATGATCCTGCTTGCCACGAACGTACTCGTCAGAAAACGATTTTACAATTAGTGGCAGTTACTAATATGTCATACGCTGACGCCATCAAACAGGTGCCTAAATTATATGGTCCTACATTGACCACTAGAGCTCTCGGATTTCAGCTAGACACGAGTGTGACATATCATTCATCAGCTCCTAGAGACCGTTCATCGCAGTTACCTGCAACGTACTCCGCCGTGGCAAGTACACCTCCTCGCACACTGGTAACACCTCGTCCATCTACGTCTACTTTTCATTTCACGCCTATCAAATCTCCGACGATTCCTAAGAAACGCCGTAAGGGTCCAACTTCTGCCCTTTCTGTACATGGTCAACAAATCTCTACTTCGGCTCGTCAGACATCTGCTGAGATACCTTCCAACTCAACGTTACCGGTTTAGATTCCGGTCCGAACTCCACCTCGCCAGCGTTTGCATTCCTCGAATGATCATCCGATTACTCGGCTCCCGAGTGATGAGAAACTGTCCGCTCCGAACCCTATGAATCATCAGCAACATGCTCCTCAACCAGACTTCGTTAATGAAAAATATACAAACTTTAGACACTTGGACTAATTTTTGTACTGAACGAAACTCACCGCCAATAGATCCTGAAATATTACAACTTCTACGTAATAAATTACTCACATATCATCTATAACTTTTTGCACTTCATGGCACCACCATTTCGCATTCTCCAATGGAATATGCGCAGTTTCAACAATAAACTTTGGGCGGTCAATTTTTTAATCAGTATTTTTCATCCTCAGATTATTATATTACAAGAAACGTGGAATTTTCATGCCTTTACAATCAGAATCAGAGATTATACATTCATAGAACAACACCGAAATCTGAATAATTATGGTGGCATAGCCATAGGGATACATCATTCCCTGGCTTATCGAGAACTTCCATTTCCAGCTTTAGTGATACCTCCAGAAACTCAGATTCAAGGCATACATTGTGGAGAGATCAACATGATTAATTTTTATAGTCCCCCGCATGTGGCACCGTCGCCCGACTTTTGGACGACTCTTTTTCAACATTTTTCCACTCCTACAATCATGGGAGGTGATGTCAATACTCGACACCGACTTTTGGGAGGCAACAAGATTAATATCGCAGGTACTAACTTAATCACGAGTTTACTATCTTCCTCTTATTTATATCTGAATGATGGAACCTCTACTCGTATCACTCTTCCCAATCAAGCGGCCAGTGCACCAGATGTCACTCTGGCCACACCGACTTTGTACTTACACGCAAATTGGGAAGTGTATTATAACGCATTGGGGAGTGACCATTTCCCGATCATCATTACTGTCGCCTCGGGATTATCGCAAAAATCAGCTAGAATCGCCGATTCAACGGATGTATGTTCTCCTTACGTACCGCAACAGCTCGACTGGTTGTTATACCAAAGCACATTAAATAAGAACTTTCTCGAACTCTCCACACAAGAGCTTCCAGTCTCTTTTTCCAATTTTCAACAATGTCTTATAAAGAGCGCTCATCACGCTAAATTACATAATAATCATACTCACAGACCAGCTCGCCGCAATTCTTCACCCATTTGGTGGAATACAGAATGTCAACGAGGCGTTAATTTAAGACAAAAAGCCATGACCACGTATTTACGTTCGAAAACTTTCCAACATTTTTTACAATACAAACAACAGAGTGCGGCGACCACTCGGCTTCTTCGTCGCACCAAACGACACCATTGGCGACAATTTTGTACATCTTTAACATACCCGACACATCTACCGAGCATTTGGCGCTATATTAAAAATAAACTCCATTGTCCGTCTGTTGCTCATTTTGGACAGGATCCAGAGGCGTCATGGGTTGGAGAATTTCATGCGTCGCTCACACCATGCATCATTCAAGATAATGCGTACGAGTTATTACCTCTTTTCCGTGATACCAGACCGAAGGAGATATTAGAAGAATTTACAATTGATGAACTTCGCTACACGCTCAAATCTACTGCAGATACCACACCGGGTATGGACCGCATCCGATATCCACATTTACAACATTTATCACGTCCTGGTCTGGAATATTTATTAACCTTATATAACAATGTATGGAGAACGTGCCACATACCGAAAGATTGGAAAAACATTATTATTATACCGATACGTAAACCTATGAAACCCATTGCAACGGCTTCGAACTACAGACCGATCGCACTTCTGAGTTGTATCACCAAAACGTTTGAACATCTGATACTTCTACGCTTACAATGGTGGATCGAACATCACCGATTACTTCCTCCGACGATGACTGGTTTTCGAAAGAATCACAATACAATGGACTCCATTGGTCCCTTAATTATAGATATCTGGAACGCTTTTCAACATCGCTCATATGTTTTAGCGGTCAGTATTGACTTGACTAGTGCATATAATCATGTGATTTTGCGCAAGTTGATCCAATGCATGGCGGATTTACACATTCCCGCTCATTTTCGCCGTCTGATATATAATTTACATGTCCAACGGCATCTATATGTCAAGGTGGGCACTACTTTTACGTCAGCACGTATTACAGATCTGGGTTTGAACCAAGGAAGTAAGCTAAGCCCGATATTATTCACGCTTTATACATTAGGCTTACATAGGCGCTTGCGCAATTCTGTCCGTATTTCACAATATGCTGATGATATTATAATTTATACGACTCATACGGACCTCTCGATAGCTAGAAGATGTATTCTCAATGCTCTACAAACTTTACATACTTGGTGTGAGGAATATGGACTAGATATAAATTGGAATAAAACTAAGGCTATTTGCTTTACTCGTCGTCGTATTTATACTCTACCAACTCTTCACATAGGGACTCACCAGCTTCAATATGCGCCGTATATTAAATATTTAGGTCTTTATTTAGATATTCGTCTCACATGGAAAGAACACTTTCGTCATCTATATTTCAATATTAATGCTATTCTACAGTTCCTAAGAAGTATGACGTCTAAGAGTTGGGGTGCTGATCCGCAACTGTTGTTAAATATCTTTAAGCAATGTTATGAAGCCAATCTTACTTATGGAGGCATCATGCTTTCACAGACTCCATTGTGGATCAGAAATACGCAGATTCGTTATCAATACCAGGCATTACAGATTATCTTTTCCCAACCGAAGAATGCACCAAAATACGCACTTCTAGAAGAAGCCGGTATCAAACCTCTTCCTTTAACAATACTACAGCACGCACAAAACTTTCTAGTGCAAAGATATGCGGATACCACATCACTTCTTCTACCCAAA